>JAVDBV010078344.1:0-39589 GCA_032619315.1 Piper longum
AAACTATGGCTCATATAAGCTATTATATATATATATATATATATAATAGCTTATATGAGCCATAGTTTCTATTTGGAACAATTTAGTGGGTTTCACTATTTAAAAACTGCATATAAAATGTAAAAATATATATTTGGACACCAATAAATTTTCAAATCAATCTAATATTTTAATCCTTTTATCTTAATTGTTAAAATTATTATATAAAAAAGTAATGTTAAAATAATTTTAAATTAGTATATTTTAAAAAAATCTGAAAGTATGTCATATTAATATTAAAAAAATAAAATTATCGGTATCTTATTTATATACTCTACTCCCCAAATATATAGACCCTATTATATTAGACACTCTTAGAAATTATTATTTAATTTTTATTTATTCCATCAAAGATTGTTGCCTTTAGAAAAGATACAACCTTTAATAAATACTATTTGTGACTCTTCTAAAGGTAAGAACCTCTAATGAATAAATAGTAATTAAATAATATTTTTTTAATAAACTAAAAAATATTTAATTTAAATGTGTAGCTCATTTAAGCTATATAATGTGTAGTTTACCTTAAATTTTTCCATATATAAAACCCAAAAATCATAAAAATAAAGAATCAAAATAAGAAATAGGTTAGAAAATAAAAAATTGGATAGTTCAAGTCCTAACCATTTTAATTTTTTATTTGGTCAAGTTTAAAATTGACTCCACACACAGTAGCAAGGTGGAAGCATAAGTTGACTTAATGTGCACCTTAGCTACCTCACCATGGAAGGTTTTTACTTGTATCGCGTTAGTTGTACTCTTATTCAAGTTGAATAATTTGATGTTTTGTAAGTGGGTTATTTTTATTTTTACAAAATATTGAACTAAATTATAAAAAATATATATTTATGGAATTTTAAATAATTAGGAGTGTGTAGGGGCTACTATAGCACAACTAAAAAAAATTCATTAAGTCAAAGAATTGTGCTAAAAGTTTTTGAGCCAAATTGGGCAGTCTTGCTATATGAAATATAAATTAATTTACACAAATATAAATCAATTGTTATTGGGTGGCCTTCAAAAAAATTTCAAGTAGCTGTTAATTTATCTAACGGAGACATGTGTCAATCGATCTAAGGTGGCAATCGACGATTGATTAATTATCGTTGTTGGTGGTTTATTTTGTGGGCTTCGCCACACCCAGATCCTAATTTTAGCTTAGCATTAATTTCAAGAAAATTAATTTATTTGACTTATTAAATATGGAATTAATCGTTTAAAGAAGTGATTAATATTGAATCAGAAGATTCTGGAAGCATAACTCTATTATGTGTGGAAGTTAGAAATAATCATCCCTAATTGCAATGTAATGTGAATTTGCTAAGTCAACTGATTGGTTGACCTATGACATAAATAGGGCCTTATTATTACACATCTAAATCATCAAATTAGACTCAAAGTGAAATCGAGTTTGGGGCTTGGGGGATCTAGGTTGTGGTGTTGAATTTGATTTATCAGTGATTGAGTTTTCCATTTGTGAAATCTAAACCAAATTTTAAGTAGGAACAAATGTCTAATTTTCCTTTATATTCTATACTTTTTTATTTTATTATCATCAATTGTGGCTAATCAAAGGCCATATTTAAGACAAATAGGTAGCCGAATAAAGAATAAATTACCTTAAAAATGGCAATGTGATGAAGGAATCAAATAGGGAGGATAAAGTAGGGAAGGTATGTCATTCATGAGTATAGCCATCACATTCTCCTCTAATCTCTATCCTTAACAAGAGACTGATCATACCCATTGTGCTCAACATGTCGTTATTTTCTTTCATGTTTTTTTTTTATTTTTTATACGCATTCATGAATATTTACTTAATGTATTGTGATGTATACTCCAACCAACTTTTGTAAAAGAAGATTAGACATGGTATTATGTTTTTTTATTAGACATTCAGACTTCAATTATAACAGTTATTTTGATGTCTTTATTCTCTTATTTTATCCATTTATATTTTTATTCTTATAACATGTTGAGTGTTCTCATACCATGCCATTATACATAGTTTATTATTAAGTTATTGTACAGATATTTGTCATTTCTAATTGAGTATTGGTTATACATTTAATGATGTCTTTCTTTGTCGATATAATTAGAATGTTAGCTTTGGTCTTTTTTTATTTAATTTTTTTAAATTAATCGATTTAGATATGACTCGACTCGATCGTAATAATTATGTGAACTGAATTTAGAGTGTTACAATAAGATATTATTATTACACATCTAAGTTATCAATGTTAGATTTGGGGAAGGTGAAATTTCTTCCTTTATCTTGAGTCTTGGTTACCAAAAAAACCCTAATATTAAAAAAAACCCTAAATTTTAGCACAAGGTAGAACTACTAAATAAAGGGGCATTAAAAAACTATTAAATAAAGGGTTTTTTCCCAACAAAAAAACAACTAAACCGTGGGGAAATGAAATCATTATTAAATAGATGAGGCTTGACCAAAAAAGCTAATGAATCAGTGGGGCCCTCATGGACCTGCCCCTGGTCTAGTGCGAAAGATTTGTCATTTCATAGCCCAAAAAGTTGCTGACCAAAAAAAAAAAACAACTTTGAAAAAATAATCAACTTCAAAGCTTTTTTATTTTTGTCTTTTCTGTTTTTTTTAAACTATTTCTAAAAATGGAATCTTTGGTCACCTCTTACCAAAAATAATAAAAAAAAAGCTCCCTCCTTACCTCTCATTCTCCTCCCTTGGAGCTGGTGATTGAGCAGTTTTGATTCTTGTGCGTTGTTGTTGCTCTTCACATCTTGGAAATCACTTGGAATCGCTTTGCCGGTGGTGAAAGTTGAGATCTTTGGCGATTCTGTGACCCGGGTATTTTTTTTTTCTTTTATTTTCTCTCTTTGTTAGTTATCTATTCCCATATTTGATGTGAAGTTGGGATATTTTTTTTTTTTGGCTGTGGAATTTTGGTTTGTGTGGTGGATTTGTTTGATTGGGGGAGTGGTGGATGGTGCTTTTGTTGATTTGTTCTATTCTTTTGATCTGGATCCTTGCAGACTTCACCTTTTTTTTTGTTTGTTTCGATGTAATTAGGAGCAGAATTGTGTTGCTTATAAATTATTTGTTTTTGGTTTTTAGCCAGGATTGTTATTGGGGTAGAAGGCTTAATTTTTTCTCTGCAACCTCTTTGCATGTATGGGTGCTGATAGGATCTAATAGCAAGAATGTAGATTTTTGGAATCTGTGTTTCTTTTCAGTTGTTGAATAATGATTCTGATAGTTCTTGAACTGTAAATTTGAATTTTCAATGTAAATGCTGAAACCTGCTGAACTTCATTTGACAATTATGTTTGTACTTATCAGTGAATAATTCTAGGAGCTTTTTTTCTTTTTTGACCAGAATTGTGGCATCATTGATCTAGTACGAGTATTTATTTTTACATATCTAGGATGGCCTAGATTTCGATACATGTATGTATGTATAAGGCTTCCGTACATTCAGTCAGATAAACTTGACATACTTCTACTGTACGAGAGTAATAAGCAACATAAGTGAAAAAAAAATTGTAATCATTATTGTTGGATGAGAATAGACTATTTTATTTTCTACGATCCACATAACTTGTCTTGTCAATGCATTGATTGTAAATTTTGGCTTCCATTAAATATTTTTGGGTTATTTCCCAATATTTCATAAAGCTATTGGCTCAGCATAAAGAATTCTCCCCGACTTGATCCCTATTGATTATGAGCTAATTTCTTGTATTCCTAAAGAGGCAATGATAGATGTACCTTCAGAAAGTGTTGTCTACTGCAGCTGTAGTTCACAATCCTTTGTCAAATCACGGTCAACAACTCGATAGTGGCTCAAACACCATGGGCACTAATAATGGAGCAAACAGCATGAATAATAACTTAAGCTCCCGGCAAAGATTAAGGTGGACTCACGAGCTTCATGAACGATTCGTCGATGCTGTTGCCCAACTTGGTGGTCCTGACAGTAAGTTGTTTCTACTATTATCTATTTCTTAAAAACGAAAAAATATGGATTTTTTTAACCTTGTTGTGGTTGTTTTATTTTTGCATTCTTCTTATTTTTACTTATATTGGGTCACATAATTTTGGAGCTTCTTAGTAGAAATTGTCCAATTTGTAATTCAATAAAAATGTTACTACTTTTGACTATTTCAGGAGCCACACCGAAGGGTGTTCTGAGAATTATGGGTGTGCAGGGGTTGACCATTTACCATGTTAAAAGCCATTTACAGGTAATAACAGCAAAAGAACTTGCTAATTTTCAAATGCTTTCGTAATTATCTCTTTTATTATATTCAATTATATTTCCTGCGTTAACTCCAATTGTATCGCATTGCATTCAGAAATATCGGCTTGCTAACTACCTTCCAGAATCGTCATCGGATGGTCAGTTGTACTCTTGAAATTTGATCTTTCGCTTTTAAACAAAATATAACTACTTTTTTAAAAAAGAAATTACCTCATTATTTTTTCTATCAGGAGGAAAGGCTGAAAAGAGAGAACTCAATGATTCACCAACCAGTTTAGATGCAACATCGTGAGTAAACAATCTCTGAGTTTGGTTAATTGAGTTTTACTTCTAGTTTGAAAAAATTATATGATTGACAGTATTTACCAATCTATTGATGAAGCTTCTGAACTCGAATGCAAATTTTTATTCATAAATGCTCTTTGAGTGTTTGCGATGCACAATATGATCTTATAATGATCATTTGCACCTTATCACAACCAGTGGAACACTGGAACCAACTCAGTTGGAAATAAGGAGCCTTAAATGGGAGGTCTGAAATTCAAGTTCAATTCCAATGTGCCCCTCTTTTATCTTTAGTTTAAAAATATTATATAAGATTTTAAAAAAAAATTGTACAGTCAAAGTGAGTCCGATTAGGGTCTGATTGGATCTAAAATTAGAGGAAACAAAAAGGTCCTGGGTGGTGAGAACCACCCCGCAAAGGATGTGGTTACTTTAAACTGAACAGTGTCACATTTTCCTCGGCCATCAACTCTGTGTTCTCAAAGTCATATTGGAAAAGTACATATCAGGTAAAAAAAATATGCCTTAGGGATCTGATTAAGCTTGAATTTCTAACTTGGGGATGCCCAAAATATATCTTTTTTCGGAAGTTCAAATTTAATGTCTGTTTGGCATCTGCTGCAATTCTTTTTCAGTGAGAAGAATGAATGAGTTATTGACTTCGGCTGTCTTCTTAGAGACCTAGAGCTACTTTAACTTCTATGCTTCATCTGATTTCTGAACACTTTTTTTTGTCCTGTTTGAATAGAGGGCTACAGATTACAGAAGCACTGAAGCTACAAATGGAGGTGCAGAAGCGGCTGCAGGAGCAACTTGAGGTAATGACTCTGTAGCCTGGCAAACTATGATATTGATGAAAACTAGTGTTGTGAATCTGGCATTCTGTTCAACAGTGCAAACGGTGCAGTGAAAGAGATGAAAAGCTACCTTCATCTGTTGATTATTTTACTTGTAACATGCATTAATTGTAGTACTAGTCTCTTGTCTGATGGAAGTCAGTTTTCACTTTGTCTGATGTTATAAAAGTTTCATTGAATAATTAGAGTAAATAGTATTTTTTTGCCCTTTATAAAAAATAATATCTGATAATGAAGATTAAAAATAATTGTTTTCTAAGATAGCATTACTCTATCCTGTATAAAGTATAATGTTTGATTTTATAAAGCACAACGAATATTTTTGTTCTTTAATCACAAAGCCTTATGACCATTCTTGAATTGCATTCTATTTTCAAGCCTGCAATATGCCTGGTACTATTGAGCAAGTTAGAAAATTCTGATGCCTTGTAGATTCAGTGTGCGAGGACTTCCCACTTTGTTTTACATGGGTTTTGTGAATGGGATAAGGTGAATATTGTAGTCATGATAGAGATTTTATGAAGATAAATTATTATGGACTGGCTGATAAGAGTTCATATTTTATGGATATAATGGTATTTGGCAAACACCTTTGCAGGTCAAAATTCAAATACAAATTACAGTTGTGGTCGCAGATATGAATAATTTTTACTCTCTAAAAGACCTTTGATAGATGAAAATACAGATTGCAGTTCTATGTCTTGTATGCTTGACTTGCTTGTCATGCCCCCAATGGAAATCACTAGCATGAACCATCCTTTGTTATTGACCTTTTGATGCTGTAGGATCTAACATTTAGTTCTTTGAATTTTATTACTAATATGGGAGCAGGTCCAGAGGCAGCTGCAACTACGCATAGAAGCTCAAGGCAAGTACCTCAAAGAAATTATTGAAGAACAACAAAAAGTTGGTGGCGCTCTTGGTGACACTCCTGGTTTGGCAATGCTAGGTGCTGCCTCTGGTGATAACGGCCCTGAAGCTGACAATAAAACGGATCCCTCCACTCCTGCACCAACTTCAGAATCCCCCCTGCAAGACAGGGCTGTAAATGATCGCTTTACAAAGGGACTCAGAAACAGTCTATCCCATGAGGAATCCTTCTCATCCCGCCACGAACCTCGGACACCAGATTCTGGGTGTCGGGATGGTTACCCTCTTGACAGCCCAAGAGGGAATAATGGCTCTAAAGGAGAAAGACCATCAAAGAAACGGAGCATTACTACTTCTGGAGCTAGGCCTGACTTTGTTCTAACTCATCCTATACTGGAATCAAGCTCAAGTTCTGGTTTCCAATCTACGTACCCAGTTGGGCACCACTTCGATTCATCTGGAACTTCAGTTGGTGATGAAGAGCAGTTTGAGAGTGCATCTGGTAGCGACTTGTGAATTTGCCTATATAGTTTTACCTAGAGTTATGTTCTAACATTTCCTGCTATTAACTAATGACTGCTTGCAACCTTGTAATTCTCTAAATTACGATGTTGAAATTAGAAATTCACAACATAACTATTTGAGGACTCCTAAGAGAGGCTGCAACTAGATTTCTTTGTCTCATTTCTGCAGTTTCTATCAGGTTGTGCTACTAGACATGATTGAGCATTGTAAGTCTCTTCTAATCGATTAAAAATTTCGATATATAAATCCAAGAAGCGTGTACTTTTTCTCGTTTTAACATTCAATTATGTTGGTTAGCTGCTGCAAACGTCTTGTAGCTGATCTATTGATTCATCTTAGATTGCTTGGCGGTCCTGCCTGTGGTTGTGCTCAATTGTTATTCATTGATTTTGATCATTGGAAAATGCAGGATCATCCATAACGACCAGAGTGCAAATTGTTAACTATAAATCATCAATTCAAAGCAATTAATCCAAGTAGAAGATTTATAAATACATACCATCACTCTTCTTAACTATCTTTCTAAATGGAAAGAGGCAAACCAAATGGAGACAATAATCGGCCTGCCGTAAAGGTTGCATTTGCGTCTTAACCTAAAAGCTTAATACTGTTTAGTGTTCTTCGCGCAAGAACAAAAAATGTCTGAAATTAGAATCGACAGTGGGATAATCTGTTTTCCAAAAAATTGTACACTTACAGACATGAACAGAAGCATGAGATCATTTTGCAATTTGTTTCAGAGTTTCTTTCCATCATTACAACAAAGGCCTTTTTCTACCTCACCATTAGACACAACAAGATCAATAACAGGTGAAACAAAAAATCATCTTAAAAAAATGAAACCAGATGATTAATCACAACGTAAAACTACATATGATACAGGGTTTTGCATCGTTAGGAGAGGATTTCCTTGCTCTTCACTCGCCTTGAAATGTAGCTCCCTAATTTCTGGCTGATTGCTTCAATTTTCTTGAAATTCTCTCGTCTTTTCTTCTTTTTCAGTGGAGGCGGTGGCTTCTCTTTCGACACTTTTGGTTTTCTTGTGATCCTCCTAAATGGAGCTGCTAGCGCCTTAAAACTCAACTGCAGATGGTGGAAATTTACCGAAACGTTTTTCTAGTTACCAAAAACTAAATGTTTTCTCCTTACATGTCAACTATCAACAGAGCTAGCAATATAAATTACAGCACACTGCACATCAGACAACTTATTTCTAGTAAAAACACAGATGGATTTCCAAATCACTATGAACAAAGTATGTAGGTAACAATAAAAAAGTTGCATGAGTCATGACAGCGATAATTATAAAAATTAAAGTTAATGTGATTATGTAAAATCGATACTTGCAGCAAACAGTCAGCTTCACACATAGAGACAACTGAAATTTCTTTACAGTCTTTTCCATTGAAGATGACTATGTTAATATTTTCCATCGACAAAGCTCTTACGATGCATATTAAATAGTTAAAGTATATTATGACAAAAATATTAAATCATCAAATTTCATCTCATTATCCCCTTCTTGAGGATTGCAACATAAAGAACATCCAAGTAAAAGTTCACCATCTTTCAATTTGAACATAGAAGCTATCAATTGCAATTATAACATCCGTCCAAAAGATCCTAGCCTAGCTAGCAATGTGATGATAGAGCTAGAATGAAATAATCCACTATACGTTTTGTTATTTTTAGCAAGTAGAAACAATACCTGATGCTTAGTGCGGCTGATCTTAGCACCTTCCATTGAAAATGTTTCATCATCACTGATTCCAAGGGAGGAGCACTTTCCCCAGCTTTCGCGGTTTGAACTTGAATATGAACAACACTCCCCATTCTGCTCATCTACCTTATCCTGAAATTTGAGTAACATCAGATTTTCGGTAATCCAAGAGAAAAAGATATGCTCAGACAATATCAACTTAAAACAATATTACACTGACTTCTGTTGAGGAAAGGTGCTTGTGAAAGAAGGCTTGTGTTTTGCTTGTAAGTGTAAAAGTTGGTGTGATAGTGGAGCAAAGGAAGACCTAGCTTTCTTTTGAACAAGGGATGGGAGAGTGAATTAGGAGGTCCAAACAGCTGAAAAAATCTCGTGTCTTTTGTATCATTTCTTCTTTCCCTTCCTCTTGTGCATTTTACTTAATTGTTATAACCTTAATTGCAAAATCACTTAGCACTCTTGTATTTGACTAGTTCGCTTTAGAGTGTAAAATGAACCAAGTTCGAAATTATCTTGCCTGGTTTGACAAGTTCACCAAAGCAGGAGTTTTTATTCAATTTGAACTTAGTTTTGTTAGTTACTTGGTGTGCTAACTACTTTCACTTGCTATTTATCTGTCACTGAACTACTTTAATTGTAATCTTCATTAGCTCCTCTCTCACCAGTGGCCCCTTTCAATCTGTATTTATCATTCTGTGAGGGGTATTCAAGTAGAACGAAGACAAATACAATATTAGTCCAAGCTTATTGTTTTGTTGCTGAAGGACGATACAACATACACGATTAGAGAAAAAAAAAATTCTTGGAAAAGAAAGCAGAAAATATCAGCAATAGGAAAGAAACTACCATCCAAGACTCAACAATTAAAACATTCCTTTATCTCCACAAAGATATATGCTTCACGGTGTGCTAGACCCAATGCAAGGTTAATCCAAACTTATTGACATGAATGTGTTAAAATAAATATAGAAGGAATAGAAGAATCCCCCAACTAAACAGCCTAAGCATGTATAGTAAGTTAAGCATCCAAAAAAAATGTAAGATGCTACTAGAGCCGTTTACATTCTATTTGGGCAGAAGAGTCAGCAACAATGTTTCCCTCATTTGTCCATATATAAAGTTCAAAGACATGCTTGCTGAAAAAATTTAAGATAGAACTAGAACCCATCAAATCCCATCAGATGCAGAAGCTTAACTCATGAACGTATTTTTCCCCATTCTTCGTCTAAATACCAAGCTCAAAAGGGTGTTTGCACATCTTTCAAGATAAACACTAAAAGTATCCACTCTACTAACAAATTGAAGCTTTTGAGATAAGTGGATCCTCCACCTTACATCAAAAAGAGGTCAGATCCTAATCTAGGATCAATGTGAATACAAATAGCAAAGCATGGTCGGATGCTGCTCCTGATGCCTGCCTCCTTCCCAGTTTGGGCTTGGGGACGGCAATGCACAAGCATTGAAGTACTTCTTTAGACTAGTGAATATACGACACAATTTACAATAATACCTAAAAGGCTTAAACCAATTCAAATAAATGGCAAAAAATGCAGTGGAAAGCATTTAGTTGAACCGGGAGATAAACAAAATGGACTCCTTTCTTTAATAGCTTGAACTTTTAGAAGTAGGCAAACATCATACTTAAAGCACAAATTTAGTTTTATATAAATTGGAAGGGAAGAAAAAACACCTTCCTTGTGCTTATTTCCATACAAATCTTCTGCATGTCAAACCTGTGGAGGCCCTAAGAGGATTATAAAAATTAAGATGGCAAAGAGATAATAAAATCACCTGTGGCAGGCGTAGCCTATTGCCATCACTTTCATCAGTCTTAGCTTCCTCCAAAAACTGTTCCTATAAACATGAAATATGATCATATAATTATTTTCAAATTTCAACTGAAGATTGAAAAAACCTCTAGAAATAATCATCCAATTAAAAGCGTGTACAAAGCCATCGGTTAGCTCCCCAGTTTCGGTAAGTAAGTCAGCAACACACTTGGTAACCGGTAACCTTGGAGCACCTACATTTACAATCATCTAATAATCAGAATAATACTTATAATAGATTCAGTTTTTAGCGAAAGAAATATGTTCACCACTGGACAAGCAGGATGGGGCTGAAGAAGAACTTGGAGTATCGGTGCCTACTACACGCATGCCAGCAATAATTTCATATAGCAAGCTCTGGAAAAAAACGTTCATCAAAGAAATGAACTCACTAGTCCATTTATCAGGAAGTAACACTTCAAAGAAAAGGTTTCATTAGACAACTAATATGCTTTTTTTCACCACAACATTGCCAAGTAAATTAGAATAGAAATATTAAACAGACTCATTCAAGCAAATTTGCCACTTCAACTTGATAGGGTTGAGCACGTATCAGTTATAATGGATTATGATATTACCTCATTCACATCCTCGCCAAGTTTCAAATCTTCAAAGTCATAATACTTTTCCAATGAACTTATACTTGATGATCGAATTTGAGGAGGCCGTAGAACATTGAAGAAAAATATGGACACTGAATCATAATAAAATTGGGGTCGAGGGGAGTTGTGGTCCCCTTCAAATTTAATTACGTTTTTATCACCCTGTGTGGCATGCAAAAGAATAAACATGCAATCAAACCATATCCTAAAAATTCAGTACCAAACTATGCTTTTGTCTACCAAAATGCAAATAACATGACAATAATTTAAGTTTGATAAAGTATATACCGCATATGACTTAAAAATAACATCTGTATGATGTGGTTGAATGAAGACATCATCAGTAGCATGTCCAAATAAGGCTGGGATAAAAGTTTTTGGTGCCACCTACGAAAAAAGAAAAAAAGCAGAACACAGTTATATGAGATTATGGAAATCTTTTTTATCGTGAAATGGCATGGCTCCATTGATTTATCTGAATCAAAAAATGCAGGTAAAGGAATCAGCGCTTGTTGTCTGGTTAAAGCACACTAGATAGCAATTTGGAGACGTTACATCAGCAAATTATACAAATTAAGGAAGAAAACATCTTTGACTTTCAAAACTGATGTCATGATCAAACCTGTGAGCACTTAAGGTCCATGATATCAAACTTTGCTCTACGCTGGATGGCACGCCGCATATACTGAACACCAAGTTTTATCTGCGGATATCATAAATGTACCAAATGGAAAAAGAATTTAGCAGCCTAGAAACAGCCTCAGTGCATATACAACTTGACAAATTCAGGAACTAAACAATGAATACCTTCTTTAATAACCCATTCATCGGAAAATAAATTTAAAGCATAAAGATGTAGATGTAAGAATTATCTTAACACATCACTATAATAAAGGCTACCATCTGATAGTGAATGAGTATTATAAGATGGGACTAAATCGACATACAGTGAACTTTGGAAGCCGTATCTTGTAAACATCCACTAATTCCATCATCAGATCAAACAGATTTGAGAATGCACTGTCCAAGACAATTCCAGCAATGGAGGGGTCCTCTGCTCCATAAAGAAGGCTGAAGGGAAACGAAAATAAGATAATGTAAATCAGTGTTATATCTCTCATCCCCTAGTGATTGCTCAATTTTTTTCCATGAATTAGTGGTATGTATTCTTTGTAACATGATAGGATAGAACAATTCAATGAAACATAATTGAACCTTGTCACAGCACCCATGGACCGGCCCCAAAGCCCTATGAGTGACGTCCCCTTGCAACTCCTCAAGTACAATACCGCATCCTTAAGATCACTTTTCTGGCATGAGGTCAACAAAGTAAAAACAAATTATTAATAGTGACCCTAAAGCCAGAGAAATGTCTGCTAGGTAAACACATTACCATACCTCATGCCACCCAAGGCTAACATAATCACCATCAGATAAACCCGAACCAGAGAAATCAAGAGTAAATACAGTTATGTTGGAAGGAAGTAAAATTACAGCTGCCTCGTTAGCGTCTGCTCTACACCCACTGCCACAAATTGAAAAGGTTCACAGAAAAGTTTTGAAAAATCATAATCGTACATTCATGAAAAAATATACAACATACAGTCACCTATTAAAAAATCAATGTATTACTTTGCTTATGAAAAAAGCTGCACATGTACGAGTTTGAAGGAATAACAAAGAAAAGCTATATAATCAAACCTGTTCCCATGGCAATATATGACACAAGGGAGGGATATATTTTCCGGGAAGGGTGAAGGCATGTAGTGACTGCATTTCAGGATATGCCCTCTGGTATTCCGGATCTGAAATCTTGTACAATTTTTCGACGCTTCAGAAAATTCGGATGAAAGCACAACTAATAAAGAAAGTAAAAATCTCAATATCTGATTTCCATACTTGCCTCCAAATCTTGGCGCTGGTACTTCCTCCCTGCAAGAGTAAACTCTTTATCCCACAGATACTGATCCGGGTTGTAGTTTGCCCTGTAAAAGCACGATGTATCTGTCTAATTAGTACAGTTGAACAGAAAGAGAACAGAGTATAGTTAAGACATACAAGAATAACAATCTTCAGTAACAAACCATGAACTGATTTAATGCAACAAAGGATGACAACATAAAGACTTTTATTCATCAAACAAGAAACCACAAAGTAGCCGTAGAAAACAATCCATGTTGACATTTGACAATCTCCCATTAAAATAACGTTAAAAAAGAATTTACTTCTACCGATAAAGGTCAATTAATGAAGCATAAAATAAAAAAAACTTGACTTTATCAAGTCCACTGTTACACAATTGACACCATTGTCAAAAATTGTATGTTTGCAACTGAATTTTATACAGCCAAAATTAATGAAAAATAGAAAACAAACTGATAGGGACAAACAAGTGAACATGAAAAATAAAATTTTCAGACGAAAAAATTGAGAAGATTAGAGCAAGCTTAAGACGACATAATAATGAATTCTATGTACGAAAGATTAAATTCCAAAGTATCCACAGAAAACAACCAATGTTACCATTTGACATTCCGGAAAAAAAGGATAAAGAATTTGCATTTATTGACAGAGTTCAATAGGCTTCATTAATGACAAGCTTCTTGTTATCCAAGCCATCAAAATTTACAAGCTCAATCCAAATTTAAAACAGTTTAACAACTACCAACTTCAATCAATACCACCAAGCGCTCAATTCTTGAAAAACAAATACCCACAAACAACAATTCTAGGAGGCCAAATAAAAAAAAATAATGAACTGCTTAATCACATTACACTCCAATCACTCCCTCTACAAAAACTGTTCAACATTTTACTTCAATTTATAGAGGTCAGTTGGTTTCATCAATGCCAAGTCTATCATCATGCAAATCGTCAAAAATTCTAAGCTGCATTCGAATTTTACAGTGTAACAGCTTCTACCATCTTCAAAACAAATACCCACAAACAATTCCGCCACTTAATCGGCTAATAATGCACAAATTTGAGAGGCCGAATCACAAAATCAATAAACTGTATGTTATGGGCATTGGTTGCACCTCAATATGACTAGCCATTTTAAGAGACATACAACCCATCTCATATAGTAACCACCTCCCCATCCCGATGCGGGACTAAGGCTAAGAAACTAAATAATCACATGTACCATACCACAGGCTAGTAACACTGTTCAATCATCTTTCTCTCGAATCATAACTCCTTCTACAAAAACTGTTTAAATTGTGCTCCAATTAATAACATCTTGTTATGCAAATCCTCAAAATCTGTAAGCTGCATTCGAATTTTATACAGTATAACAACCACTAACCATCTCCAATCAATACCATTGAGCACACACAAGAAAAGAAAAGCAGCTAAAAATGCAACCACACAAAGATTAAAAAAAAAAAAACGACAAACCTGGGCGGCCGAATCACAAAATTGATGAACTGTTCAATCATCTTCCCCACCGATCACTCCTTCGCCAAAAACCACCCACCCCGACCTCCGCATTCAACCTGCAGGCCCTGCACAGACCTCAACCCGCCCCACTCCCCCCGGAGCTCGAATTCCGCACGGATCCGCCGCCCACGCGGCTCAAAAGAACCGCCGGTTGGAGGGAAAAGGCGGCGAATTTCCGGCGCGTCGGGGTCGGGAAAGGGCCGGGGGAGGAGACGGTGGAGAAATGGTCGGAGGGAGGAGGTTGAGGGTGGATCTCGGCCACCGGTTTGGAGGGGTTGGGGGGGAGACCGAGAAGCAAGATGCGCGGTCAGCAGGCGGACGGTTTTCGGTTGGTTGATTGTCCGTTCGACCGTTTGTTTATTCTTGGAGGGGCGGGCGATGCGGGTCTTTTCCTGTCCGGTAAACTTGGGGGGCTGTCTTTTTTTCCCTTTTTTTTTAAAAAAATAGTCCTTCATTTTTTTTAAACCAATTAAATATTATCGAAATAAATATGGGTTTTTAATTAGTTGTACACATCATCGAGATAAAGAGAAAAAATTACAAATTATCCTCAGTGCCCTCACTTTACTAAGCCTTAATTAATATAATAGTACCAATTTTTTTATATAGCCAAACGATGGAAATTTTTTTTCAATAATAAATCATCGAAATTAAAAAGATTATAAATTATCCTAAATACCCTCATTTTATCCGGCATCGATTGATGCGGGAATACCAAATTGTATATGCAACCTAAATTTATAAAAAATCTTCCAAATTTTAAAATTTTCTTAATCTTTAAAATTGGCTGAGAAAAACCCCTTGACCTTGATTTACATGAGACAATTTCTATTACCCCTTAAAAATTGGGCAAATCCGAAATCGTCAAAATTAAGAAAAAAATTAAAATTCTTCGGCCAATTTTACACAGCTTTAACTAATGTGAGGATACGCAACAATTAGTATGTCCAAATAAAAAAAATCGCCGAAAAATGTAACAACTTATTTAAAACTGGGCAAACAAAATAGCAAAAATAATTCCCTAATTCACTGAGCCACTGATTCATAAAACACATGTCAAAAACACTATTATAAAGCCCATTTTACTCAGCCTAATTGAAAAACGGCAATCAAATATAAGCGCCTAATTGAAAAAAAAAATCTATCTAAATTTTTATAACCCCTCAAAAATTTAGCAAACCCTAAGTCATCAAAATTGTGACGGTGTAGGTGTTGATCTCTGGCCTTCCATGTATTATTGCTCTCAAAAGTTTTGTGCATGCATGCATGGCCAAGGTTTTAGGGTAGTATAGATCACGTTGTTATATCAAATATCAAATAGAAACTTTTGGGTAGTTTTTTGTTCTTCTTGTCTGTTGCTTTTAATTGGAGTTCTCTTCTTTGTTTGCATCTTGTTTTAGTTCTCTGGTTCTGTACTTTCAAACAATTCAACTATTGGATTAGTTTCATGATGAAAATGAATGAACTAGTTCAACAATTAGAGAGTATTTTGGTAATTTTTACGGCCAAATCTTCTGGTGTTCGAATTAGAAAAACGAGGGTCCAAAATTGTATTCTATAAAAACGTAAATAAAAATAAAGAAAAAAAATAAGAAAGAAGTGAAATTTCATGATAACTACAAGTGGTTGTTCTTGCAAGCAAGCATACAAATTACAAATATTTTGTTGATCTTCGTGCACACGCGCACACTTGTAAAAGGAATGATAGGACAAGAGATTGAGAACTTAAAGCCCAAAATCTAATTAATTGGATATAAATTAATGGTTTTAATGATTTTTGAAGCATAAACATGGTCATTTTTCTAATGGTCTAACCATGAGTTCCAAAATTCTTAAGTTCTCACCTTATCACACACACACACATATAATTAATAAGATCAACAAAGGAATGACAAAGATAAAGTCGTGGAGTACGGCATACAAACAAACAAGGCTCACATAATATCTGCTAATTAATAGTAATTCTCTAGTGGAAAAATAACCTTTGGTCACCAAAAGTTTCGGTTACAAAAACAGTATTTGCCATCGAATTTGTCACTGAAATTTTCAATAACAAAAGTTTTTCCATCTAATATACTTTGATAAATGTCTAGTAATAATTTGTCACCAAAATATTTTAGTGACAAATTCATTGAAGTGTCACTAAATTTCGGTGATAAAATGGTAATGGATAACAACTAAAAATGGTAACATAGGTCGGTGGTTAGAATTTGTCACTGAAATTTTAGTGATAAATTGGTGACAATTTTTAAAAAAAATTGAAAAAATACTGGCCATAGGAGATAGCGATAGAGAGTAGGGATCAAAACCCTAATGACCTCTCTCGCCTTCGAGATTGAAGAGGCTCAAAGTTTTGTTTTATACAAACTAACTTGGGTCGAGCTCGAGCTTCTTACTCATCATCACATGACCTGACTCGAACTGTACTCAGACCAAATTAACCCGAACATCAAATATACCCCAATGAGCCGAACTTGAGCTTTGAAAAAACCGACTTGAACCGGATCATGAGCAGCCCTACTTGTTGGCACCGAGAGAGATAGTGGATGAGAAGGTGGTGTAAATATAGGTATTTGGGATTTTGGGTTGTCTTCACGTTAATATTTATATTAATGTTCGGGCATGGGATTGCCACTCTCACGATTTAGAATTTGTTTCGGATTAAAGGGTTTGGTGGGACTAAAGGCACCTTTGTCGCACACAAAAAAAGTGTGAATTAGAAAATAAAAAAAGGCCACGAGTGAAGAATAAGCACCTAACATTTTTACATTATTTCTTAGGGTCCAACTCAAATCAATATATTAGTCCATGGTAAGATTGGTACCACGAATTCATTATTTTTTTTTATTTTACACTTTACACAAAATAGTGAATTTTGCTGTCTTTTGAGTTGATCTATTTTTTATAGTTTTGATTCTAATGCCCTAGTTTATCCCTTTTTGGTCTTCAAATCTTTATGATAAACCCACCATTGCGTCTGAAGCATTCAAATATTGTGGGGTAATAAATTTCGGCGCAACCTAAGGTTAGGAAGGCTTTTAAATTATTTTCAAAGTAATAATAGGCTGAACCAAACTGTTAAGGGTTGGTTCAAACCAGAAAATACTAGACAAGACCCGGTGCGCTTGAGTAGGCTTCTAGACATTATTGGGTGTGCCAGTCTGTGGGTGGTGCACTGTGTAAAAGACACCTTCTTCTTCTTCATTTGTTCTTCTCTTAGCGGCAATGTCGAACCTCCCACTTTGGATTCTTCTAGTAAAGCTCTCGGCTGGGTGGTGTCGGGGAGCACTCTAAGGTCTACAACAATGTTGGGGGGTAGTCGGAAAAGTTCTTTGACAAATCCTTCCTTCTTCATTTTCTGTTTCTTTCTTCTACTTTTTTCTCTCTTTATTTTCTTTCAACATATGAGCTCTCACATTTGCTATCATAAATGTGTGTTTATATAGAGTTTTCAACCTCTTATCTTCCCTAGTAAGGTATATATTTGGTGGCTTAAAATCATCACCCACCTCTTTTCATTTGCTCTTTCTTCTTGTCCCAACCCCTTATCGACGAGTTCTAATGACTCATTCTAAAATTTAGCTAAGAGTATGATAAGGATGTAGATATGGGTTATCGAACTGGAACACAGGCAAACATATTCATGTTTGTGCCCATTTAAGTAATTAATAATATATTTTAAAAATTTAGAGGATCAAAATATTTTTTATCATTTAAAATAACCGATTAAATTATAATTTAAATAAGTCTCCAAGTCTGCCTCAATTGCTCGATTCCCTCTTAATTTCGAACTAAAAAAAAAAAACCCACCCCAAAAGCGAAAAAAAAATAACAATAACCAACTCAGCATTTTGCATATGTGGACACCCCCAGTAGGATTTTTTCTTACAAATCGTGTCGATTTCTGATTGGCTATCACACCAACACGCAACGTCCCGCTTACCCGGACAACAAATGGCCGAAGAACACTGACGCCGAGGGGCAAGTGGTTGCCACCCCACCCAGATTGCGCGGGGTGAGGGTTTCCGCAATTTACGGCATCCATTTTTTCCCCTTCAACTCTGAATTTGATGATCTGACTTCAATTTGGGTTGGTTAGGGTGGTGTGATTGTGTTGGTTATGTGTTTTTGTTTCATTTGAATTGGTAAATTTGGGTGCTTTTTGGGTTCGATTTGGGGGGTTTTGGTTGATTTCTGTTGGCATGCAATGATGGAGTCGTTAATTTGTGGTTTAATCTGTAATTGTGGGTAATATGATGGCTATGGGTTTGGAGGTTGGGATCAAAATGAATCTATGGATGCAATCAATCCCAATTGTTTGTTGATAGGGCTTTTTGTAGTTTGATGTTTTGATTTCGTTTTGGATTGATTAGGGTGTTGTGTTTGGTAGAATTGGATTGGAAGTGATTGGGGTTTTTTACATTTTTTTTATTTTTAAATGTAATTTGGTGTTTTGAATGGTTTCCATTGACATGCATAGTTGGAATGGTTGATTTTTATTTTTTTTGGAATTTTTGATGGTTAAAATAAGAATTTTTGGATGAGTTGTATGATTATGGCGCAATTTGTAGTTTGATATTTTGATTACGTTTTGATTGATTAGTGTTTTGTGTGGGGTTGTATTGGATTGGTAGAGTTTTCGTTTTTCTTTAATGTAATTTGACCGTTGACATGCATGGTTGGATTCATTATCTTGTAGTTTCATTTGTAATTGTTGGGAATTTTGATGGTATGACTTGAGGAGGTTGTGGTCAAATTGAATTTTTTGGATGGAAACAAGCCCAGTTGTTTGTTTATTGTGCAATTTGCGGTTTGATGTTTTGATTTCATTTTGGATTTATTAAGGTGTTGTGTTTGTTTGTATTGGATCGATTTAGTTAGGCTATTTTTTTTGTAATGTAATTTGAGGTTTTGGTTGGTTTCCATCAACATGCATAGTTAGAATCATTAATTGTAGTTCATTAGGTAGATTTGATGGATGTTGGTTGAGGAGTGTCAAATCGATTTATATTAGTCACTGAATTGTTATCCGATTGTTATATTCATGCCCAATATGCAGTTATTTTGCTTCGATGATAGGATGATGTCTTTATTCAAATTGTTATTTTGTTTGATGTCCATTGACATGTTAGGTTGGAAGTGTCAGTTTTATTCCGTGGCTTTCATCAATCTTTTTTAATTTTGTGGTCACGTTGTAAGAGATTGAAAATTGATTATTTTCTCCACTTAGAAAAAATTGTTGGTATGCACAATTTTTTTTGATTTGCATCTTTTTTTTTTTGTTTCATTAGACCAAGGCCCAATTCATTTGAATTGGAAGAGTTGTAATTTTTTGCTATTTGAGTTCTTTGATTTCCATTTACATGCATGGTTGAAAAGTATTAATTTCTAGTTGGTTCAAGGTGCATCAATTTTGGGAATTTGATGGTGAAGGCTTAAGAGCTTGTAATCGATTTATTATGTCAACAAGCAAAAATTTGACTACGGATACATTTTCTTGTTTGGTTATGCAGACAGGATAGGTTACCTGTTGGTTTGGAATTAAGTGGTAATGGCTTCAAAACGAATTTCAAAGGAGCTCAAGGACCTGCAGAAAGATCCTCCAACTTCCTGCAGTGCTGGTATATTTGTGGTTCATATAATACTTATTTTAATTCAAATGTTCTGAACTGGGCTTTTATTTTCAATTTTTTCATGAAAGTTGATTCAGTCATTTATGGTGAAAGTAGATATAATTTTTTTGAACTTTTGGGAAATTTGATAATGCATAATTCTTTAGAAAGAAAGCAAATTATTTTTTCCCTGTTCAGTATTTGGCTTGATTTTTTCATATCTTAGTCGCCACATGACCTTATTTCAATCCAATGAGTCTTCTCCCATGGTTCAAATTTATTCTAATACTTACAAGCTACACAGGAATCAAATTATCAAAGCGAGATGCCTATTTTCATTTCTTGCTTAGTTACGACCATGAAACTACATTTAACTTTGAACTTGCAACCTGTGGAGAAGGGATGAAGATGTTTATTGTTTTGAATTTATCATGGATTTCTTACAGTTAACTATATGTCCATCATGATTATCTCTTATTTATCTTTATGTTATCTTGCCTTTGCTTCCTCTTTTTGCCTCTGGCATTCAAGTTTCATCATTCTCTTATTCACTGGCTTTGCTGCGAGCTCCCTTTTGATAGTTTTTTTTTTTTTTATTATTGTAGGGCCTGTTGCCGAGGACATATTCCACTGGCAAGCAACGATTATGGGACCTTCTGACAGTCCATTTGCGGGCGGCGTTTTCTTAGTTTCAATTCACTTCCCTCCAGATTATCCATTTAAGCCACCAAAGGTAGCATCTTCAATAACTGCTGGTTTCCCGTAGGCTTTTATGGCTCATGGAATTTGACGTATTTGTGTTTTATTATTGAATTTGTGATTAACTTACTTTCATTGTAGTTGTTTGAGATGTAAGAGTGTGTAGTATATACAAACTTTTCATTCATCCTTGTACCTTTGTTTTGTATAAGCTTGTCCAGACTTAATGGTACAAACTATGTTCCAGCTTATACTTCCTCATTTAATCTTGTCTTCACTTGGAACTTGTTCGCATTCTTCATCTAAATGATTTCTTTTAGTAAGGGATTATTTGAGTTAACAATGTTTTACATGTAAAATCCTGTTAGTGTTCAAGCTTGTTGATTATTTGAATTGGCCAACTTTTTGAGAGAAAAACTGTCCACTATCATCAGGTTGCTTTCCGTACCAAAGTCTTTCACCCCAACATTAACAGCAATGGTAGCATCTGCCTTGACATACTGAAGGAACAGTGGAGTCCGGCTCTGACCATATCCAAGGTGACTTTGACTCACCATAGATTTTGTTCATTTGTTGGCTTTTGCTGAAGCTACAGATGGCATGGTTGTTGTGAAGTCCTGTAGGTTTTCAAGTTGCCCCTTTCCCCAAGAATCATACCAGAGGAGCAACCCTGAAATATTGTTATTGTGTTCCTCAGATGCACTTTGATTTTAGGGCATCTACTTATAATTGTGCTAATCATTTTTTGAGCGGCTATAGGCTGGAAACTTGATCTTAAAAAATGTGCAGGTGCTACTTTCCATCTGCTCCTTGCTGACTGATCCGAACCCAGACGATCCTCTCGTCCCAGAAATTGCTCATATGTACAAGAATGACCGGGCTAAGTACGAGTCCACTGCACGCTCCTGGACCCAGAAATACGCAATGGGTTGAGTGCTTTCGCTGTTGCCACTTGGGATATTTTCGGTAGTGAATAAAAGAAGACTTACCTTAAGTACCTTCGGTTTGGCTGCTAAGAACTGAGCTTATGAGTGCATTTATTTGTGTAAAAATCAAGCCTAGTCGTTTCATGGAACCTGTTCCATTTACAAGGTGTTGAAGATGTTCTATAGTTTAACTCAATACCTTGCCCTTATTAATTAAGCATAAAGAAGGAAATATCAAAGCAGGTGAGATTGCCCCAATCGTTGAATATTGATATTTGTGACCATCACAATTCTTGAAGCACTTATATTATGACCTTGCAGAGTTTTGCGTTTGGTTTATGTTAGCACTTGGGCAATAAACTTAACAGAAAACCACGTAAAAACCATTCCAATTCGCTTGACATTCACCCACCAAAAAAAGTTTAGATTAGTGTTTTTAATGCATATATAGAAATATTTGAAAATGAATGTGTTAATTTTTTAACTTTTATGCCAAAAAAATATTTGAGTCATGAAACATGAGAAAATGTAGGTTTGAAATCCAAACTTTTTTGTGGAAAAAAGTTCAAAAAACAATGTAATACTGTAAAAATATCCTTAAACATATAAAAAAATTAGTTTTTTTCTCTAAAATAATTGGTACGAAAAAAAAACTTTCCCCGCACACCCCCCCACCCCCCCCCGCTATTTTTGCTTTAAAGCGCTAAGGAAAACTTTTTCTTTTTAGTGATTGTCAGGATGCTGCGTTCCTCGGTTGCAAAAACTAACGTCGCTGTTTTGCAGACATGCATCACAGTATATGAAAAAAAGAGTCGTTTTGTTTGGGTAATTCACATGCCAATGCAAGCAAGACTATAACCCAGATTATCCATTACGCGCAAAGAAATTATGCATCAACATGTTACCATCACTTTCGGCTATTTAAGCATCAAGGAATTGGGGGTAGAACCAAATTGTAGCAAAACTGAAAATGCAAATAACAGATGCCAGCAAATTGTCATGAGCAAACAATGTTACATTATCATAAAAGAGGATAACAGATGCATTCGTATCATAAACTGACACAACATTGGGGTTGTGCAGAAATTTAAACACAAATGAGCTTGAGATGAGATCGCTGTACTTTTACTGACTTTGCTAAAGGTGTTGTAACAGATGCTTCAGAAGTCTATGTCGTAGCAGAAACGAGTAGCATGATTTTTCTCATGCATTGTGTTTACTGTTGCAACTTTCAACTGTCCATTCACTTTTAGTCACTTCTAATCAATCTTGACCGACGAGAAAAGGTAATGAACAAAATAGAATGATGTGAGGAACCCAACAGTGCCCGTAGACAGCATAATAGCAAGAGCCATGATAAGTGAATAGCCAATATAAAGAATGGCAGACGCTGGTCCACTCAAACTCCTGAGATAAAAAACCAGGTAATTGATGGAGTAAAGGAAAACATATAGACCAACTGAGCCGGGAGCAAAGAAAGCTTTCCACCACCATTGCCAGTCTTCCACGCACAAATGCATGTAGGTGAGCACAACTGAAACTTCGGCGCAGACAGTGACAAGCAAAAAGAAGACCACAAGCAAGAAGCCAAAAACATAATAGAACCTTCCAAGCCAAATGCTTGAAATAATGAAGAAAAGCTCAATGAATAGAGTGCCAAAAGGAAGAGTTCCAGCACCAAGGACCAAAAGCCAAGAAGGGTACTTACGAGAGGGGATTTCCCTGGGGATCTGATTGGTCCTGACTGGGTAGTTAATGGCCTCAGACCTTGTAGCAATGGCGCCTCCAAACAAGGTTAGAGGCACCAAGATACAAAACCATAGGAACAGGAGTAAAAAGAACAAAGAAATTGGCAAAGCTCCAGTACTTTTACGTGACCACAGCATGAAGTTCAGAAAAGTGAGAATGGTAAAAACAATTCCAGAGAAGAAACAAGCAGTAGACCAAGCAACTGATCTCCATCCTTCAGACGTTCCTTTTATAGTTGTCCATAACCGAACTCCAACATATCCCGCAGGCATCCCCAGCAACAGGTACAGAACTATCATACTAGTCAAAAGCATACCTCGAGAAGCTGGCGACATGAAACCAAGAGCTGCAAAAACGATTGTCACCACTGCCATTCCCGTAATCTGAATTCCATCCCCAACCATAACGCACAACAATTTTGCTCGCTCAGGTTCTCTGAAGACATCACCCACCACCAGCTTCCATCCAGAAAGTTCTTCATTCATCTGAGCTTGAGCTTCTTTATCTAGCTCCTCATATCTAGTCAAGTCCCTTCTAACTGTACGCAGAAATATAGTGAACACAATGCCAGCCAAGAAGAAAATAACCATCAATGAGTTCATTATCGAGAACCAATGAACTCGTGCACCTTCCATTTTTAAATAAGCATCCCAACGAGACGGCCAGCGAATGTCACTTTTAACAAATTGAACTTCATAAGTAAAAGTCACTCTAACATGCTCTCTGAGTATTTGGGATTTGTCCAATTCTGAATTACATTCTACCTCGTCAAGGGTATCATACATCTTATGTTTTGACATCTTGTCAGGGTCCTGCCTAACACTACAAGGAACAACCTCAAATCCAACAATTTCATAACCATTTGCCTTGTTTTTGTCTGTTTTAGTGATAACGCCCATGCTCTCTTCACCTGTCCCAATAATCTCCACAACACTTCTTTCATACTCGTGAACAAAGACCTTCAGAATGAGGTGATTAATTATGTAATCATCATCACTTTGTGTGGTTGGGGTATAACCAATAGGGAATCCAGTCCATTGAACAGTGGTTCCTCTTTGCGTTGCATACCTTATTGCTGGTAGGTTGTCCAATATAATATTCACCTGATAAAGATCACGTGTCCTCTTCTTGAAGAGCTTCACTTCTTCAGCAGTTAACGGATCTGTGGTACAGAGGTAGATTGTTTCATTCTTCAGTATGCGGAAACGATATGGGGAGTTATCAATTTGGTCACCCATCAAAAGTTCACCCAAATTCTCGGCGCTCTTCTTAATTCCTTCATGAGGCTTGCAGTAAGGGAGACCGTAGTAGCTAAAGGGGAGTTCTGTCTCAATAGAAGTTAGAGAATTCACTTTTGCATAAACTTCTTCTCCTACCGAATATGTATGCATGTAAGAACCAGGAAGGTAAAATCCATGGCAACAAGACACACAGAGAAACAGGAACAATACAGAATAGCACTTGAAAGAGGGAAGCTTAGTAACCGTCTTCACAGCCATCTTGAGGCTCAACTGAATCCCTATTAACCTCCCTTTCTATATTTTTAACAAAACTAGCCGATCTGGAAATATCAATAACAAATTCTGAACAGCCACCCACAAAAAATTGAAATTTGCTCCTCTTGCTGCATAGATCTGAAACGCCCAAAAAAAGCTCTAGATCAACAAATCCTTTAAAAAAAATGCATGGCATTCAGAAATTGCAAAAAAAAAAGAAAAAGTTCGTTTCTTCCTCCATAATTCACACACACACACACACACACACACACACACACACCACACACACACACACACACACACACACAAATTTAATTTCTTACTTGTCTCCAAAACCAATCCAAACAAACACAAAAATGATCAGTTTAAGAGCAGAGAGAATAGATCCGCCCATTTACGATCATCAAACGCTTCCCAAAAAAAAGGGACTACATCTCCCTCAACTGTACATAATGAAATCCTACAAAAAAATAACAACTTTCAACACCTACACTATAAATGACATCAACAGCATCGCACCATCCTATAGAAACGATCAATTTCAGCACTTGCACAACAGATCCGCCCATTTTAACACCACATAACGCTTCAAACTGCAGAAACCTCTACCCCGCGCACATCAACAACACTCCAAACAACACATTTTTTGAAAAAGAAGCTACTCAACACCACCAAAGAAAACACCTTTACAACAAGTTCCTCTCCAACAAAACAAGAGGCATGCATCCATCAATTCCCGCAAAATCTCAACCAATTTCGATACGGAAAAATAAGCTCATTATCCAAAAAAAAAAGATGAAGAGGGGATCACCTTGCAGAGCGGATCCGGCGAAGGACGAGTCTACGTCGACGTCGCCGTCGCCGGCGCCGGCGATGGACAGAGACCGACGAAGGTTTGTCGGTGTTGGGATGAAGAAGAGCGAAGGGGGGGAAGGAGGTGGGCTTCTTATTGGGCGATGCGGGTCGTTTGTTTATCGGGTCAGATCCGCCTGCCCGAGTTGGCATAGTTTCCCAGGTTTTTTTTTCAGTTTAGAATTATGTTTAAGGGAAATATGTAATTGACATAAGTTTTTGTTCTCAAGTATATATAAAAAAAACAATTAGAGGTTGGTGAAGTTTCAATCATTCTAATACTTATACTTAACGTTTGTTTTTTTTATAATAGTTGATTTTTTAAAAATATTAAATTTCTCTGTTATTATTTAGGAGCTATAATTATAAGTCGTGCTCTAATGAAAAGCATGAGTTTCAACCAGTCAAAATATAACAAAAATAAAAAATATATATTATAAATAATAATATATTTTCTCGTTCATTAGGCTTTATCTTTAAAATATTAGATCATTATAGTTTCTTTCATTATTTAACGAAATTTTATTTACAAGATTAGAGCTGATCTCTAATATAAGTTGTGCATTGACATAATATTTTACATTCTTACCTTGTATATATAAAATTGTGGATGAAAAAATCAAAGATGTTATCAAGTTTGGGTTGAATTGAGACTTTATATATCACATGTTGAAAGGGAAGTCCTATTTTCCATACAAGTTGACTTTAATTAGATCCCTACCATTCAAAATTCCATAGAATTATAAGTGAACTTTTTTTACATTATAGATTAATGTAGAGCATAATATTACTTGATCTACTCTATATTAATAAAAGAGGAACTAAAAGTCTGACAAAATAATAAATAAATAAATTTATCTCCTCAATTTAAGCTTCTCTTTGAAATCAGAATATATATCTAAGATATCAAAATATTATAATCTATGTTGAATGCGGGTTTTTTTTTATCTTTTATATTAGCCGCACGTGATATGACATCTTGGTTCGTTACATATCACTAAGCCATGCACAACTATGGTAGATATGGACTCTGATTTTATGAGTAAAGTATAGAGACATCAAATGACATAAATATCTTAGAGACTGATTTTAATTTTAAGGATAGACTCTAATTAAATGAGAATATAACATTTTTTATTTTTGTTATATTTTGATTAATCTAATTTCATACTTTCCATCAAAGCCCAACTCTTAATTTTCCATTTATTAATTAGATTTTTTATGTATATTGATTGTTTGAATTTCTACTTTTCATTAGAGCCCAATTTTTAGTTTTTCTTTTATTATTAATTAATTAATTATAAATTAATAAATAATAGGAGTAGATATGTTTTTTATTATACGGGTAATTTTGCCATGTATATGCAAAAGAGAACTGAATTAAACATCCATAATTCACTCGGACAACTAATGAGAAATCAATCACAATTCACTGTGAGAAGTCACCGGTTATTACATTTTTATATGACTTTGAGGAAGGAAATTGATGGAAACCTAGAAAGAAGGCTTGACCTAAAACCCTTTCTTGAAGGAGCAATCAAGCATAGTTTAATAGCAATTATTGGAAGAACCCAGATCTCAAAATGATGTGACCTAAATCAAACACATATTTAATCCTTCCTAGTTATTACACTCATTAGCCACCTTCTCAATCAAACTGCACACAATGGCAGTGTAGATATAAGAAGTTTTGTCTGAACTGCAAAAGTTGAAAGTTCTGGCATTTTGTAGGAGTCCATATCTTATGGTCTGCCAAGTTCGGAGGGCCAAAAATTGCTAACCACCCTTTTTATATAAACAACTGAATTAATAACATTTTTATAATTTATAGCAATTGAGTGGTTAACAAAATGGTATTTTTCCCCTGCTTCTCAGACCATTAATCTATGCTTATTCATCAAAATAAGTCGCCCCCCCACATTAGACGGGAAATGTTCCTCACCAATTGCTTACCCTTCATTTGAAAAATATTAAAAGAAAAAGTTTGCAATTTGGGCAGCCAGAAAAGAAAAACCATTTCCCACTTTATCATAACCACTCTTCAACATAAGGTTCATCATCCAAATAGATAAAAATATCCAAACAAAGACCACATTGTCAAACCATGAAACACATCAATTCACAACAACACTTCCATCTAGCTTTGTTATCATAGAAAAGTAACAACTCAACCATGGCAAAAAGACGATTACCATCTCATCTCCATGAGCAGTGCAACATATCAAAGTTCAGTAGCAAAAGAAGAGTAAAATTTCCATGCCAGCAGAGTAAAAACCTAACTAGCACATGCTTTCTGGAGTTCAGAGATTCCTTCACTTCTCACATGATGCCAATACCAACATCAGCAGCGTCTAACATAACTCCTACCAGTATCCATTTCTCAGCTACATTTGTATGAGCTACCTACCAAGTCTTCCAATCAGCTTTGGCAGTTTAATCGATCTTGACTGATGAGAAGAGGTAATGAACAAAGTAGAATGATGTAAGGAACCCAATTGTGCCCGTGGATAACATGAGAGCCTGAGCCATTATCAGGGAATAGCTAAGATAAAGTATGGCTGAGACAGGTCCCCCTAGACTCTTCAGATCTAATACCAGATAGTTGATGGAGTACAAGAAGACATAGACAGCAACAGATCCTGAAGAAAAGAATGCCTTCCACCACCACCTCCAGTCCTCCACGCACAAATGCATGTAGGTCAGCACAACGGAAACTTCGGCACATACAATAACAAGCAAGAAAAGGACAACCAGCAAGAAACCAAAAACATAATAGAACCTTCCAAGCCAGATACTAGACATGATGAAGAAAAGCTCAATAAAGAGAGTGCCAAAGGGTAGAGTTCCAGCACCAAGAACTAAAAGCCAAGACGGGTATTTTCTAGGAGGAATTTCCCGTGGTATCTGGTTGGTCCTAACTGGAAAATGAATGGGCTGAGCCCTTGTGGCAATGAAACCTCCAAACAGCGTGAGAGGGACCAAGATGCAAAACCAAAGGGACAGAAGTAAGAAGAACAAAGAGATTGGCAAAGCCCCAGTACTCTTACGAGACCACAGCATGAAGTTCAGTAAAGTTAAGATCGTAAAAACAATCCCTGAAAAGAAACAAGCAACAGACCAGGCAACAGATCTCCAACCATCCGAAGTCCCTTTAATTGTAGTCCACAACCTAACACCAACATATCCCGCAGGCATTCCTAAAAAGAGGTACAAAATTATCATGCCAGTCAAGAGCATTCCTCGAGAAGCTGGTGACATGAACCCAAGTGCGGCAAAAAGAATTGTTACCACTGCCATTCCTGCAATCTGCACCCCGTCACCAACCATAACACAAAGCAATTTAGAGCACTCTGGTTCTCTGAACACATCACCTACAACAAGCTTCCATCCAGATAGTTCTTCATTCATCTGCACTTGAGCTTCTTCATCCAGCTCCTCATATCGAGTCAAATCCCTTCTAACTGTTCGCAAGAATATGACAAACACAATTCCAGCTAAAAATAAGATAACCATCACTGAGTTTAATATGGAGAACCAATGTACTCGGGCACCTTCCATCTTTAAATAAGCGTCCCAGCGAGATGGCCAGCGAATATTACTTTCAACAAATCGAACTTCATAAGTAAATGTAACTCGCTCGTGTTCACGGATTACCTGCCACTTATCAAGATCACGCGGGCAATTAACACCATTCAATTTATCATACATTTTATGCTTCGTTATCTCATCATAATCCCATTTAACACTGCAGGGAAGAACCTCAAACCCAACAATCTCATAGCTAGTTGGCTTCCCAGTAGCAATTATACCAAGACCACGTCCATCATACACATGCACAAGGACTGTAAAAATTAGGTGGTTGACAATGTAATCATCATCGCCATGAGTCATATGTGTAAAGCCAACAGGAAACCCAGTCCAAGGAATAGTCAATCTATTTTGCTTAACATACCTCATAACAGGTAGATTGTCCAAAATCATATTCACCTGATAAAGATCACGAGTCCTCTGCTTCATAAGTTTCACCTCACTTTCAGACAATGGATCAGTTGTGCAGAGATAAAGTGTCTCATTTTGAAACATGTGGAATCTGTAGGGGGAGTTGTCTATCTGATCCCCCATAAGAAGTTCCCCCAAATTTTCAGCACTCTTTTTGATCCCATCTGGAGGCTTGCAATAAGGGAGGCTGTAGTAGCTGAAAGGAAGCTCGGTCTCAATAGAAGTCAGTGAATTTACTTTCACATATATATCTTCCCCTACCGAATAAGTGTGCATATACGTCCCTGGTAGGTAAAAACCCTCACAGCAAGACACAACTACAGTCACCAGGAGGAGAACAGAGAGCTCAAGAGAAGAAAATTTTCTGACAAGCAGACCACCCATTTCACCAGCTTCTTCCACTAAAAGAGTCTGAAAGAATAAACTCGAAAGGGTTACACCTCCCTCACCACACGTCAATTCCCCTTACTCCATGAACCTGAACAAACAGATCATACAAAACCACATTGTCAAATTTTACACTATCTTCACAACAGCAGTTCTGTTTGATACTACAAAAAGATAATGACAAACATCTGCCACCCAGAGACACCAAAATCAAGAACTTCCACCCACAAGTAACAGCTATTACCAACATAATCCAAGATAGATCATCTAAAACCAAAAAAGTAAAAAAAATTCTCAAACATTTTCACCAACAAACAATATATGAAAAATATGTTACAACTCAAGTTCAACCTACTAAGAGTCCATTTTCTACTCATAGAAACTACAACCATTCCATGCAGAAGAAAAAAACTACACTACACTAAACAAAATCAAGAACTTGCATCAGACAAGTATCTCCTATTACCAAAACAGGCCAAACTAAACCAGCTAAACCTACCCAAAGAAAAAGTAAAAATTTGAAGCACTTCATAAACAAAAACAGGACAAAAAAAAAAAAAAACAAACATACAAAATCCAACCTACAAAAAGTCCATCCCAACTCATTGAAACTACAACCATTCCACGCAGAAGAAAAAACTCCACAATACCAAACATAATCAAGAACTTGCACAACACATAAACTTCTATTACCAACAAACACCCAGATAAACCAGCTAAAACTACCAAAAAATAAATAAAAATACAAGCATATTCATAAAAAAACAACAGTAAACAAAGAAAAAACAACAGCTCAAATTCAGCCTACAACAAGTCCATCCCTGCTCAGACACTACAACCATTCCACGCAGAAGAAAAAAACTGCCCAATACTAAACAAAATCAAGAATCTGCATCACCATCAACTCCTACAACAACCAACCAGCACAGAGATAGGCCAGCTAAAACTACCAGAAAAGCAAAAACTCCAACCAATCCACATTCACTGAAACTAAGACACAATGCTGGACAAAATCAAGAAATTGCACCACACAAAGAAACTCCTTTTGCCAACAAACACCACATTAAACCATCTAAAAGCTACCAAAAAAGAAAACATTCCAAGCATATTCATAAAAAATAACAAAAAACCCAGAAAACATCACAGAATTTCATTCCACAGCAAGCCCACCCACATTCACTGAAACTAGAAGAACAAAAAAACTGTACAACACTAAAAAAAAAATAATAAATTGTCGAGATAAGTCGACGGACTTATCGCCGACTTTTCCGTGTCGGCCGGAAGACGACGCGAAGTCCAGCGGCAAGCCACACGAAAGAGGCGGCGATATGTATTCGCCGGTGAGGGGAAGCGGAGGAGGGGAAAGCAGGGGCATAGAAGAAAGCTTTCCTGCCGTGAGAACGTCGTTGGCCGGGCAGGAACTCGCCGGAGAAGTCGGTGGAGGGAATTGGCTAAGGTACAGCGCTTCCGTCTTCGTCGCGTCTGGATGAGGAAGATGATCGGGGCGACGGCAGCGAGGAGACCGACTCCTAATTAGACCGGTTTGGTCTCGTTTGATTTGGTTTGGTTTGGTTTGATTTGGTTTGGTTTGCACACGGAGAATAATTAGACCGGTAATTTTACAAAATATATGATTACTTACACCTCACTCACTCTTTGATTTTTTATCACACCCGAAATTAAAAATAAAAAAAAATTACTTACACCCTTACACGCCCTTAGGAAGGTGATCACGGCGGCGAGAGGAACGAAGAGATCGACTCTTGATTAGGATAATTTGGTCTGATTTGATTTGGTTTAGTTTGTACATAGAGAATAATTAGACCCGTAATTTTAAAAGGTTTTTAATTACTTACAACTCACTCTTTGATTTTTTTATTACACCTGTGATTAAAAATAAATAAATTACTTACACCTTTACACCTTTTATTTGAAATAAGTGATTAAATATTAATGATACATTCTAGACTATATTTTAAATTTGATAAGGTAGCAAACTCGAATGTATCACCTACAAGAATTAAATATTTTTAGCACTATTTTTCTAACTCATTATCATGTTAATTACATAGAAATATCAATCAGATTGACTGCGTAAATCTACCTTAGTCGAGGAGGAGTTGTTAGGGGTGAGTTCGGATATTGAATATTTTGAAATAATGATTATACGAATATGGGTTATAATGTTTAAGAATACCAAAAGGGTTATTTTGTTTGGTTCTTGTATTATATATTAATTTTTTATTAATTTAATGTACCCATGTTTTTTTAATTAGATAGGTCTCATTCAAATCGGGTTTGATGAATTAAAACAAATAAATATTATAAATAAAATAAATATTAATATTATGATTTTTTGGATAAAAAAACAAATATTTGAAAGGATATGAGTAGAATTATTATTTAAAACTAATATCTAATATACACTAGTGATATTTTTATAATTAGTAGGTCCATTTGGTTTGAGTAAAAAATGTACATCAATGATCATCACAATAAAAAAAACAGATTTTTGAGCCATTTCATTTGGTAACTAATTAGGTTGGTCAGCCTAACTATTATTTTCTACAGCTATTTTGAATAGATCCTTTAAAAAAAAGGTAGTTCCTATGTCCTTTTTAGTTAATTTGTTTTTTAAAAATGTTAGTTCTTTGTATAAAAAAGTTGTAAAATTCTAACCACATCTATCCCCTAACATTAAATTGTCAGAAAAATTTTCGCTAACATCATGTTTCAGCCTTTCTTAAATATAGTTGATTTTAACCCCACAATTATTTTATAGGTCCCTTAATATTTACTTAATTTTAAAATATAATTATTATTATTTATTAACAAAAAATCACTCGACTATAATTCTACTTAAATTAAGAATTACAAGAATAGTATAATTCTAATTGAATTAAAAATCTTTAAAAATAAATTTTATTTTAGTTATTAAATTTTTTTACTTGTTGAAATTAATTTTTTTGATATTTGTGTATAACTCTATTTTTTTGTTAAACATAAATAAATATTTATTATTTTTATTTAAAAATAATATCATAATAATTTAAATTTTAATTTTATATATTATTAATAAATATTTTTAATTAATTTTAAACATAATCTGTACATTGGGAGGCTCTTTGGCTAGTTACCATAGCGCCCTCTACACACAATTATATATTATATTTATTTTGTTAATTCAAGATGAAGTATTGGACTCTTTAAAAAACATGAACGGATTCGCCAGCAACGGCTAACCTATAACCAATAGCCGAGTCCAAAAATCACAGAAACCCCGGAATCGCCTGGGTTGGTGTCAAGCTCCAGAAACCACAGACAAAGCTCTCGAATATACTCCATGACTTGTGCAAGAAATGCTCAACACAACCTGTACAAAGAAGAAAATAAAAGGATGTACACTTTATTACTTGTGCAAAAAAATAGCTTTTGCTGTTGAGCACAAGATAAATCAGATGTATCATGGAACGGCAAACAATGAGAATCAATAGTAGGGGGCAAAGAGAATGCCAACATCTGCTTCTAGGGTTATACCCTAGTTCAGAATGCAAACTATAAAACATAATCTCAAGTGATGAGGCAGGTTTGCCGTGTTTCCATCACAAACTTCCGTGCATTTTGTTCAGCGTTTCTAGCTTCAGAATTTCCACATAATCACACCATCTGTACAAACTCCATGTCTTAGCCCTGGCATGACCGGACAAAGCTCTAGTTCCATGTGCATGTGAAAGAACACTGTCCAATAGCCACAATGTAGTTAAATTTTGGAGGTATGCGGACTATTCAGTTGTAGAGTTAGCACGCCTCTTCTCATACAGGCGATAGATTAAATTCGATTTTGACATCTGTAGCTCCCTTTCTAGGACTGTAATCACATCCTTTACACATATGGTGCGAATGATTTTTGGGGAAGGCGTAGGCAGTGAACTCCTTCCAAACTTTCTCACAGTTCCTGAACAACACAGGTAAAACAATAGTAGTTCAGATGTCTTACCTGATGCTTTGCCTTCATGAAGGTCACTATAATGGGTAAACTAGAGCATGAAGGGTAATATAATTGAAGTGGGACAATCCATTATCAGAAATAAGCTATAAGAAATAAAGCTTAGATATCCTTGTACCACCAGAAGCTGAAGGATATAGGCCTTTGCTTTCAAGATCTTGAGCATCGCCCCTAAGAGGCTTGCCACTGGCTGACATAGGTTTATGTCTAACTTCTCTGGAAATTTGCGGACTAGATATTGATGCATCGCCACCCCCTTCACGCTTCTGGCGAGCTTGTTCAGCCATGAGCTGCCATTTAGACAACATGTCATCACCTCCAACTGCAGCTCGAGCAGCAACATTAGCTGCAGTTGTCCTCATCTTGTCGTCTTCTTCTTTATTTCCCTGAACTCATTCATGCAATATCAGGAACAAAATCAAATTCAAGCCATCAATGAATTAAGTAAAACTTGCAGAAATAAATAGCCCAGGTCAATGATTTGACCAAATCAACCTGTAATTGTCACATAACAAAAGAGTTTGAATATGAGAAGTCATCAAATTAAATTGCTTTTACAAAATGAAATTTCATCATTTTTTACCTACATCTCTACCTGCCTTAAGAACAATTTTTGTGAGAGTGAACAAATCAAATTAAGATAAACTGGAAAAACAGCCCAGAGAGACTATAATCGTGTTAATCACTTGGTATTTCAGAGGAGAGAAATGATCACTATCAAAGTCCATGTCTAGTGATAAGCTCATATTCTGAATCTAAAAAGTGGTTGGCTCCTAAAACTCTCCAAATATGTTTTGTTTATGCTTACACCAAAAGAATACCTTAGGTGCCTTAGTCCGAGTCTCATCCTTTTCTGAATCTTCCCCTGTGCTCCCCTCAACCTGCATGAAAATCCATTTTTTAATTGACATTTCACATTGAGAGCATCACATAATGCACCAAGTATAATGATTTCTTTGCCAACAGATATAAACAATTTTGCTGTTGGAGTATGTTTTATGTGTCTCAATGAGGAGTATTCACATGTTTGACTTGTTCTTGTATTTTCATTGAAATTCAGCCGCTAGCAGAGTGTGTTTATTAGGTCCTGACTTTACAGACAAAATCAATGATGTATTGTTGAGATTGTTATCTCTTTGTAGTGTTGTAAATGCCTATAAACAAAGGAAAAAAGGTGTAACACATATACAGTACACCACATACTTCTCTTCTTGTCATCCTAAGATGCTATGCTTACTATCCTAATATATATTTTCTACAGACATGTTGGTTGGAATCATCAACCAGAGCCATAAGAAAGTTCTCAAAAAATTTAATTCTGAATTTTATAAAACTGGTGTTTGAATTATACATGAATATGTAGAACTTGATAGTAAACAAAACATCATGAGGATAACATTGTTTATATTTTCCAGCGTCAAAGACTGATAAGTGCTACCTAGCCTCCCTTCATACCCTCTAGTTCTTAACCTCTAAAATAAAAGAAAGGCTGTAATGAACTCCAATATCATGTATATTGATATTTGTCAAATCCAAACGCAGCACACAGACAAAAAATAAACTTGAGAAATAGAGACATTTTATGCAAAAGTAAAAAAAAGCTTCAAAGATGAAAGATAAGATCAAACATAATATATACTCACTTCATTCAATTTACGCTGCTTTTCAGCTTCTTTAGCCTGTTTCTTGTCCCACTCTTCCTTGACCTTTCGGTTTACCATTAATATTTGACGTCTAACATCTGATGTCACCACAACATTTCGTCCATGTCTGGGCTTTTCCAGGTCAACCCTCTAAAGACAACATTAATCTCACCAGTAAATCATTTTATCAATAAGTCTTACAATAGTTGACAAATGCATGAAATGACGCTAACCTGTTTTGAAACTCTTATCATCTTAGTTATAAGTCCACGCATTCGCTCCTCAACACTCTTAACACATAAGTAAACAAGTCATTGATAAGTATATAAGTTCAATTAAAATACGAAAATCTAACAAATGATTAGCACTTAATGCATCTAACCAGGGACAGGCAACGCTCCACATCATTACTTGATGCTCTTATTCCATGTTTATTCACTGTCGAAGATGACAGTTGACTATTAGAAAGCAGACTAGATATAAGCAATAATTATGTCCTTTAAAAAATTTAAGACAAAAATAACTCTTTAAAAGATAACGGGTAAACGTCAATTACTAATTTCTGCTATCTTTTTCTGAAGAGGAGCTTTCTCAAGAATTAGTTTTTCTTCTTCAGCTTGAGCAACCTTTCTAGTAGCTTCTGAAGCTCGATTTTCATCTTTAGGAGCCGCCAACAGCTGTTCTTCCTCTTCCTATCCACCAAATCCCAAGCAAAAACAAGGGCTTGTAGATTAGATGATATTTGGTTTCGATAAAGTCAAGAATAACACCAAAAAAAATTAAAGCCCATACCCTAAGATTGACACCACTCACAGCAGTAACATCATTCAGCTGTTCAATGCTCTGATCCACATTTCCTCCAGCTACCTTTTGCTTTTTGCTGTATAAGAATATAGCCCACCACCAATGATCATTATCAATACCATAATCATCATATACATTATAATCACAATCACATTATCATCATCTAAATCATATTATCTCAGCTAACCTGGAATCAGATGCATTCATTTTGCAGTAGAAATGGATCAATTTCATATCAAAATCAATGAAAAATCTATACATACTCAGTGACATTAAAAGAACAACGGTGAACAATGGACAGTTGAATTACTTTGGAAGTGAAGGAGTCTCTAGTGATTCATGAGGTTTCTTCTGGCCGACTGCTGGTTTCTTCTGAGGGATTTTAGCATTCAATCCGGAAGTCACTTGTGAAGTAGCAGACGACATCTTAGTGGTCAGAGAAGAAGTGTTAGTTATCCCCGGAACACAAATTTTACCCACATTACTTAAATGTGTCCATGAAAATGAAAAGAAAGCAGCTCCTTGAGACATACCTGCATGCTGATGTCATGTTGTCCATCTGGTGGTATGTGGTTTGGTATATTAGGAATATAACCTAATCTGTTAGCTTGCCTGTCAAGAAGGTCAGGATTTGAGCTCGTAGATGCTAAATTTCCTTGAATAGTGTGAGATGTGGTGAACGTTGATGGTGGTCGTGGTATTGATGGCAAGTGAGGAGCCCTGGGTTGGTGTTCTGACACCTTATCAACCGGTTCTTGTTTTGGGTAAGCGAGTGGAGTCATATTGGCCGTTTTTGACTCTTTATTTAATGGGGGTGGCCAAGAATTTGTGTTGGATTGCATCGAAACATGGTTAGCAATTGAACCACTATGCATTGTACTATTGTCTGGCTCATATTTGGGCACAGCTGTTGAGTTCATGGGCTGCAAACTACCCACTTGACACGGAACCTTACTCTGTAAATGAGAAACTTGCCTTAGCTGTGGATCTTGAGTTTGTGGTCTAGATGTTGAACCTGAAGCTGCAGAAGGGCCAGCAAATTGATGAGGATTGTAATTACCAACTACTGGCCCACCATACATAGCATAGGATGGATGAAAATGATGTTTCTGTAGCTGTTGCGGTTTGTTAACTGGTTGTAGTGAAGTCATCGGCAGGTCTCTCTCCGGTTTAACAGATACTGGGTTCATTTGCAGCCCCTGGGCTTCTGATGGAGTGCCACCTTCTCTAACTTTTTGAGCACCAGTTTCTTGAGTCTGGCTAGAAGGTTCAATCTTAACTTGAACAGATGAAGTTGACTGCTGAGATTGTGGAGCAGTAGATGAAGGTGGCTGATGCGATGAAGATTGAGGTAGTGCCTGATACTGTGCACCACGTACAGCTTGAATTCGAGACTGCTGCTGATGTATAGTAAATGAGTATTGGCAAGTATTCATAAGACTAATCCTTAACAAACATGCAGACAAAGGTGAATCATGCTTACTTGCATATGAGCAGTTTGAACTGCCATTTTAAGCATCTGATCTCCCACAACATGTCTCACCACTCTCAAAAAGTGATCCTTAGTGATTTCATTTTTCTAGAGGCAAGAACAGGAGTTCAGCTTAACAAATCGCCACAAACTTATATAGCAGAAAAAATAACTTTGCTAAACTATTCTGTGTTTACAAGCAACCAACCTTTAACTGGTCATAAAAAGCCTGAAGTTGCATCACTTTATCTTTGTCAAGTTGAGGGCACAGGATTGGCATCAAAAGGGCAAATGGTATGCTACCAGTAGTTTTATTTCGTCTTGCCATGTTTACTTGGTCTCCTTGAAGGTTATGTTGCTTATTTGTAGAGGCTGCCATTGGAGGTGGTTGCTGTTGACTTCCAGAAACTTCAAAGTTGCTAGTTGGTCCCGCTGAATGTGCAGAATTTGCACTGGCAATCTGAACCTGATTTTTATCAAATGCCAGTGCAACATTTTGATCACCAAGGGACTGGCTTTGCTGTGTTACAGGAAGAATCTGTCCTGAACGGTTAACTTCCTGCTGCTCTTGCTTTTCGATAGCAGAAACATCTGCCTTTGGTTCAATTTCAGAACTGTGTTGTTCGTTTCCATTACTATAAAGTGCAGTTTTTTCATGCTGACCGTGGTTGGAGGATCCCTCTTCCTGGTTGGAGGCTTGAATTTGGTTAAGGATAGATGTTTCACTGTTTGCGTGAGTCAGTTTTCCTATCAAAAGTAGGTTGAGTATATATATTACCATCTCTTGTTCAAAATCATGAAGAAAGACAATTTATCAAACCCTGTTGCAGAAACTTCCACCAAGATAACCTGGTGTCTGCAAAAAATCTTTAGCAAGTTTTACTTCTACCTTCGCAATCAATTTGCTAGAGCATCTAAGCCAATATCATTACTTCACAGTGTGTATGCAAAGAGAACAGAAAAAGAAGTTTGGTATTCATTCCTAACGCTCAGATGAAGATAATATCATGTATCATCTGGCCCTAAAAACTTCTACTTGTATAAGAAGGCATCTTTACATACTCAACCTTCACAATATAGAAATTGAACTGTGTGATTCAAAAAATGAAAAAAAATAAAAAATAAAAAATTGATGACCGCCAGTTTATACGAAAGTGTAAACATGTTACAACATAGTTCATTATCAGAAAAAAACCATGTACAACCATGATAGCTTACCCTAGCTTTTGGCCACTTCCTACATTTAAAGTGTTTATCAATGAAACACAACAAAGTTCTACACTTTCAACCAAATTCGGCAATCCAATCACCGAATAGCACCAATCCACCATCATTGGCCTACTCCAAAATCGGAAACAGAAAAAACAAGTAATTGCAGCAAGCAATTCTTACCAGAATCAGAATCAGAAGGCGGCGCAGCGTCAGCTTCAATGTCCCTGTTCAGCTCCGCCGTGAATGCGTCCACTTCCGCTCCCGAATACTGGATTTCATCCGCCTGATCCACCACCACCCGAAAATCACACACACAACGAATCTACC
>JAVDBV010078345.1:0-21041 GCA_032619315.1 Piper longum
CGCGGAAATGAAATTAGCAGAGATGCCCATAGTGGGATGTTAAGGTTCACAATCTAGTCAGGAGGTATCAGGAGCAGGAGCTGCCGAGCGCCTGATTGAAGCTGATTTGATTAGATGACTGTAGCTTCCTTTCTCTTTGAAAAGCTGCGAAAAATGATGCTTGCAGTATAATATGCCTTCCAGAGCAGCATAATTGGAGGGGGAGATGGGGCAGCCACCATGGGAGCATTTAAAGCAAGATTTGTGATAAGCCTGTCCCTCCACAGTCACCTGCAAGTTGCAACGATAAACAAAATGCACAACTACAATTGAACATGGGTTCATCAAGAAAATGTCCATCCTTTTGTATCAGAATATTAAGGCTCGGTATAGCTGGTAGTCAGTCGTACATTGTTTATTGATATATGGTTCTTTGAGTCATTTAGCCAATGATTTTAAGCCTTGAAATAGGATTACATGAAAAAAAAGTTAAAAACTGCTACTGCTGCAATTAGAATATGTTCCATGCTCAAGAATCAGAAGACTAAGCCATATAGCAAAATATATGATGTTAGCAGCAGATAATACATAAAAGGTTAACATCAATCTATCAAATGGAAACCAACCTTTTCCAAGGGATAAGCGGTTTTACCGCAAGTAGCACACTTTTCTTGAGTTCCAGAGAACATGCCAGCCGCTTTGCTAGGAGATCTTGTCTGAAGATAACATACGACCAATAACATTTACTTGATATACATCGCCCCAGAGAGCAAGAACTTGAATTAAGAAAAACAGAAAGAAGACGAGGGATACCAGCTCTGGGGTCAACTTCTCAGCCGATTTGGCAGCTGCAAAACAAACACAACATTCTGAGTTTAAATAACAATCACGCAACAGGATTATTATTCACAGTAGCAAAAAACGCATGGAAACAACTGTATATGAAACAAAGGGAAAGGGCTAACGCGACTGAAAGCTCTTGTTGAAACTGCCAGTTTCCTTGAATAGTTGCTCAAAGTGAGGTTTACAGTACAAAACACCTTCAAGCGACGAGTAGTTGCTCAGCTGTTCATGAAGACATTTCACAATATTGAGTACCAAACACACCAGGAAATACATCATCCCTAAAAAAAAAAACAAATACAGGACCAGCCAAATTTCCCAAATTGGCCAGTAAACCATATTACAGGAATCCACAAAACAACCCACATCTAAGCAATCAATCCAACCAACGACATTCAAACTACTTTCTCTATTAGCAACATAAAAATCTAATATATCAATAATTTAGGGAACATACAACGAGAAATTGTTAAAATTCATCTCATCATCCCTTCTTTGGAGGATTGGCGCACAATGAGCACTGCTATAGTGTATGCCTGATAGTTCAAATGATGCGAATTGGTTCTAATGGTTGCAAAAAAATTGAGTCATTATTTTAAATCTTCTGTTTAGCGTTCTTATAAGAAACAGTGGAATAAAATCGAACAATATTATCTCCTTCCCTTTCCTAATCTTTCCCTTCAATCTTTCCCCATGGCTCAGAACTGATAACACTCGTTTCTCTCGACTCTCAAGATTCATATATTTCCCCTCCCATTTGACTCTAAAATCTTTATTATGATATAAGTTCATGTCAGGCATCCACCTACATAAAAACCTGCCACTTCGTTTATTTTATCGTATATGCAAACCGATTGGGGAAGCAATCACATTCTAAAATTAAGATATTTTCCCAAAAGTGGATTATTTAAACCGCTTAACACGGGTTAAATAATCCATTGGGCAAGCAATTTAATATTCCTGTGGGTATGTATATGTATGGATTCGAACCCACACTCTCTGGCTCTGATGATATCATATAAATTTCCTTACCACTTAGTCCCAAAAGCTTAAGCCTTTAGAAAAAAGGGACCATCTAATATTGCAACTTTCTCTGTAACAGAATGTACATTCGTGACAACAACAGCGTAGCAAACATGAAGCAGAAAAAATTGGAAAAAAAAAGAGAGTAACTTTTTTATTGAAAAAAAAAATGCCACCGAGGAAGTAACATAAGAATCTGAAGCAAGTAAAAAGTGAGGGAGGAGTATACTTTCAAGGTGCCTTTGCAGTGGGTGCACTTGAAGCAGGACTTGTGGTAGGAAACCCCGTCGGCGCTCAACTGATCCATCACGTACACCGTCTTGTCGCACGCCTTGCACTTCTGCTGTGTCCCCATGAACGCCATTCCTCTCCCTCCCCGCAACAACAGCCGGATCCCACCACGGCCTCCGACGAAAACGCTCCCGGCCTCCCTCCCAGGTAAACAAACCCTTCAAACCGAAAATCGAAGTCTACGATCCTCCTTGTTTGAGGTTCGATTTGGTACGATTCGATTTGATCAAAGGATCAGGCGATGAACAGTGTGGGTGGGATGATCGGAGAAGACGAAGCGAAAATGGCGGCGACTTTTCCCCGATTTAGGCTGGCCGAGGGGGAGTGGGTCCCTGCGAGGCTGCGTCCAATGAAAATGAGGCTTCGTGGGTGGGGGAATGCGGGGCGCCCGTTCTTCGACCTTTAACCTGCTGGCTTTGCGAGCGGACGGGCACTAACCCCAACCTTAAGCTGTATTTCCATTTCCATACATTTATTTCTGTTACACATCGTGTCGAAACCACACGTACTCACAGAATTTAGATATTCACCAAAATAGATAAAATGTCAACAGGATGATAAGATGTAGATCATAATCACAGTCCTACCTATAACTCGTACGCCGTATCCATAACTAAATTTTTTACCTTTTATCTTATTTATTTTAGACTTAGAATTGTTCATGTATACCATGCGAATTATGAATTTTATTTATTTTATTATACATATACATACATATATATATATATATATAGGCACACATATTTGTTGTGTAAGTCACTCGAGAAAAAGGTTCTGCCTTTCTCCCTCCCACCGGTGTTTCAAACCACCGCCGCCGGCGTACCTTCACCGGTGACGATGGTCGGGAGTCAGTCGACCTTCGACATTTCTTTCGTCGGCATCTTCGTCAGCAGCGCCTTCGCCGCCTGCTTTGCCGAGGTTCATCTTCTTCCCCTCGATCCATATAAGTCGTATGCTTTTCTTCTTTGTTTTTTTTTTCTTTGAACTCTTGTATGGCTTTGGTTCTGATCTTGATTTGATAGCTCTGATTCATTTGATGCATGTTGTTTCAGTTCAGCATTGACTTGTTTGGTCGATCCATGTGATTTACGTGGTAGCTGCGATGTATAAATGTGATCCCTGCACTGGAATTTTGATGTCGATCGGTTATCTATGGCTTCATGTAGTGCTGGAATTGAAATATTGTTATGTGTTGTAGTCGTGTATTCACTCTCTTTGTTGAAAGTTAGCTGCTTTATTGTTGTAGCTCAAGCAAAAAATGTTGATTTGTTTAGCTTGGAGGCTTGCTTCTTTTGGAAGGAATTGGTAGGGTGTGTTAAGGTACCAATTTGTTATTGATTGGTGCTGCACTATGTAACGCCTTTTCCCCATTTTTTTTTTAATCTGCTATTTATTTTTCAGATCTGCACAATCCCATTGGATACTGCTAAAGTTAGGTTGCAGCTTCAGAAGAAATCTGCTTCTGGAGATGGGGTGCCAAAATACAGGGGTATGTTGGGAACAGTAGCAACAATTGCGAGGGAAGAAGGTTTGGCGGCTTTATGGAAAGGCATTATACCAGGGTTGCATCGTCAATGCCTTTATGGAGGGCTACGAATTGGGTTATATGGTCCAGTATGCTGCTTTTCTCTTCAGTTAAAATTAAGGAATTGATCTGTATAAATATAAGTGAAGTGCCATCTCTGATGCATGTTCTTCTGCTGTTTTTCATGTATGTTCGACAGGTTAAAACATTTTATACCGGTAGTGATTTTGTAGGCGATGCTCCATTACTGAAAAAGATACTGGCTGCACTTACAACTGGTAAGTTGGTTAAAAAAATGATTTTTTTGGTTGAAGGTTGATTGCTGTAAAACATAAAGTCCAATAATTGTTATGGTATCAGTCATGTTGTTACCTCAGTCAGTTTCAAACTCTGATATTGCTTCTTTTTAACTGTGCATTAATTTTCATGTTGGGCAGGTGCTATAGCAATCATTGTGGCCAATCCAACAGATCTTGTAAAGGTGCGTCTACAAGCTGAAGGGAAGCTTTCTCCTGGTGTTCCTAGGCGTTATTCTGGTGCATTGAGTGCCTATTCAACAATTATCAAACAGGTAATAGTTTGTGCATATAGTAATTAAAACGTGAATGTTAGTAATACTATATAATGATTCATTTGTAGGAGGGACTTAAGGCTTTATGGACGGGAATTGGGCCTAATATTGCCCGAAATGCCATTATTAATGCTGCTGAACTTGCCAGTTATGATCAAGTGAAAGAGGTAAGTTTCTTAACTCCGAGCATTATGGCTTTCTTATTAGTACTTTCTGCGGCTTTTGACGTTAGTCTTTTGTTCTTTTTACTGCAGATAATTCTAAAAATTCCAGGTTTCATGGATAACGTTATCACTCATTTATTGGCTGGTTTGGGAGCAGGATTTTTTGCAGTGTGTATTGGTTCCCCTGTTGATGTGGTAAAATTTTAATTCTCTACCTTTCACTTCAAAGATTATATGTTGGGCTTCCCTTTTTCCCAAACGACAACTATTTGGGGTTTGGTGGAAAAAGAAGTCAGTGCTGGCACTGTGGGATAGCTTTTTTTGAGAAAAAAAAGATTTGCTGGAATATTTTCTATAAAACCTCTGCTTTAACATTTGCACGCATTAAGATGGTTTACATCTCTTGACATCTTATCAATAGAGAACCATAACACTAGGAAGTGCTTTTGCAAACTTCCCTTGTCAGGAAGCCTCGCAGAGAGTGAAGAGAAATTATTGACGTAAGCTGTCAATGCAGTGTCTAGATTTTCGGGCAAAACTCTTAATTATAATCTTTTCATGCAGGTGAAATCAAGAATGATGGGAGACTCTGCATACAAGAATACTCTAGACTGCTTCATCAAGACTTTAAAAAATGATGTATTTTTTCTCATATGTTACTAGCTCTGCAAATTAGGAAATCCTTAATTATTGCTATATGTATTGTAAATTATATTTACATGTAAAAAATCTTACCGTGGCTCTCATTTTCTTCCTTCAGGGGCCTTTGGCATTTTACAAAGGCTTCACCCCTAATTTTGGTCGGCTGGGATCGTGGAATGTAATCATGTTTCTAACATTGGAGCAGGTAATATTGAAATTCTGTTTATCTGTTGCATTGATTTACAATTTCTATTTAGGGAATATCTTACCTGAAAGATCAGTACCTTGGAATAATGCATTCAAACTGGATCACAAATTGTACGGGCTATTTATGCCTTGGAATGTGTTCCATTTTAATAACAGCATTCATGTTTTGGAATGATACATCTTTCTTTGGACCAATTTGTTCTGTAAGGTTTGGTTCATCGTTGTGCCCTAAGTCACTCGACCTTTGAAAAATTTTCTCTTTTGTGCCCTAAGTCACTCGACCTTTGCAAAATTTTCTACAACACATCCTTCCATTACCCGGAGTAATTATTGTAGCATAATAGTAAACCTATAAAATGTTTTTCATTTTATGATATTTTCCCTCAGTCTTTACTTTAAACAGTTTTCGCATGTCTGTAGAAGTCTAATTTATGTTCTCGCTTGGAAAAAGAAAATCTAATTTATGTTCTCTGTTTTGTTGAATAGACCAAAAGATTCTTCAGAAGAGATCCAGCAAATTAAGAAATCTCAGTAATGGGAAGGTTGCGACGGACTTTGGGGAAAGTTTTCCCTTTGAAACGAGTAAATACTCCATCGACGAGTGTCTTTTAATTTACACCATTGCATTGGAGTTTCAGAGGAAGATTACAGTGACAGTATGCGGCTGCTCATAGTTTAAAATAACAAAAAGGTTATATTGGATACTGCATTTTACAGGAGAAGATATTGTAACACTTAATCTGATACCTTGAGATTCTTCCATATTTGTTACCCATTCTTCTATCCAAATACGAGTATACAACCAATTGGAGGGCTCTTTTTTCTTGTTCCACAAATTTGAGCTACGTAGTAACCAGTAATGTCATGGAATATCCTTTGTGCACCACTAAAATTTTTTCCACTTTATATTTGATTGACCTAAAAGAACATTTAAGTTTGATCTATGTGGCTAATGTAACGAGCCAATCAAATTCAAGAGGGGAAAAAATGGGATAAATTTAAGAGGTGTGCTTAACACCACTCTAATGTCAACACTCAACTGTTCATAATCAAATGGAGCAACCGACAATTTACTTTAACTTAATGAGCACCCTTTTTGTGTATGAAAATGTCAACATCATATTCTGTGACAATTGACAAATTTCTTCATTTTATCACATTGTAAATATCGAGTTGATACGTCAAATTGTCAGCTGCCTCAACAAATGCATTTTTCAGTTCATTGCTGTTCATCCATCTTTCTCAATTCAACAAATATCTTTGAAATCTGAACCTACCTCCCGACCACCCACACAAGCAACACAAATCAAAACCCAAATGGCAGCATTATGAGTTGCCAATACTTCAGATCACAAGAGAATTTACACCCCGAGCAGCAATGTGTACCCTCAAAACCTTCAAACAGGATTCGCCGAAAAAAGAGATCAACAAATTTCAAGTAGAGATTGGGGGGGAAAATCTCTCCAAACAAACACGGTCAGCTGAGTTTACTTTTCTCCAAAACAAAATCTCTAATGGTAGTAAGATACTTCTTGTCCAATCTGTCGTACAGGTTTATGAGTCTTGCATAAGATATTAGCATGCTTTTGTGAATGTGATTTTCATATCTCTCAAACAATGCCGGAACAGTCAACACGAGAAAGACGGCTGCAGGTTAAGTACATAAATTATGTTAGCATAAGAATTCAACAAATGATCTTCAGTATATCTCATGCTTAAGTAGTATATTATACAATAGGAACATATCTTACCACTGTAAGCCCATGTGAGAAGATCAGTCCAGCTGCCAATGATTGAGATTAACCATAGAAAGAAGGCAATCTTGAAGAAAAGCCTAGGATGTTTACCCAGAGCTATGTCATAAGATATTGACAACAAAGAATTCACATGGCAACGAACATAAGCGGCTGCTTCATTTACTATATCTTCTGAAAGTTGCAACTTTGGTAAGGGCGGTGGTGGTCTGCATTCAGCATTAACAGAATCATGTATGAAGTACTTGAAGTACGCAAAGATCAAATGCATAAAGGTCTGAACTCATAAACAGTATCAACAAAAATAAAAAATTATTCATGGACATTGCACCATGCTCATGACTTCAATTGCATCAGTTAGCAAGTTCATCTATTCTAGTTCTCACTACAGTAGCTGCAATTCCAATATTCCCCACATTGTCATTATCCACAATCAGTTACTAGTATTCAAACAAAGTTAATCCCTTGCCGCAACCCAAGATGCTAAAAAGAAGAGAAAGGGAAAGGCATACTAGCATCTGACATAAAGTTAAAATCATGCTGCAAAAGATTACATCTGATGTTTAGTTAAAATCAGAGCACTGATTCCCAGCATTCCTGAAGATAGAATAGGCAGTTGAAGAAACTTTCCAACCAATTCCAGAAAGAATTCAGCTGTTATATGGAGAAAGCAGGCAACAACAGAAGTTATAACATGGAAGCATTATTGGTCAACTGCAACATCCATAGATTCCAAATGCATAAAGTTCAATTCCATTGCTTGCTACCTTCTAACTTATCAAATTTGTAAAATACATTTCAATAGTTACCTTCCAAATTATCAAATCCACAAAAGCATTTCAATTGCTACCTTTTAACTTATTATCAAATCAATAAAAAAAACATTTCAGCTACTACCTTCTAATTTATCAAATCAATAAAATTCAGTTCAATTGCTACCTTCCAACTTATTGCCCACAAGAAGAGTCCAAATAAATAAATAAAAACATCAGAAATCAGAAAGTAAGTTTTGATCACCTATTCAGAATAGCTGCAGACTTAGCCCAGAGGAAAAGAATGACAATCAAGAGCAAGAGAACATTAGCCACAAGCGAGAGGAGCGTATGGCCAGATTTTTCAAACACCACCCAGGAAGAAACCGCCACCACCAGCATCCTAATCGTCACGTTCCTCCTCCTCCACAGAATCACATCCGCAGCTGTCCAACAAAACCAGTAGCAGGCCTATCAAAAACTCTGATCTTACACATCCATTCGCAGCAAGATGACGGCTTTCTGCATCAAAAGCACATAAACAAAATAAATAAACAACTCACCGATCCCGCCGCCGAGGATCTGATGAAGGCTCCTCTCTCTTTTCCACCACCACACAGCACGAGCATTAGCACCATCACCATCACAAGAAGAAGCATTCTCCATGGATCAAAAAAGCTGGATGTGATGACGAAGGGCGTGTGATGGAGAGAGGAAAGCCGTCCTTTGTCAGGCTAAAAGAGAAGGCTAGCTCATGGCCAAGGCCATTTTTATGAGTGTTTGAGAAGAGAAAAAAAAAAAAAAAAAAGACTGGATTTTTGTGAGGAGTGGGGGGTGGGGGTGGGGGTGTTGGAACATGTGGGAAAAAGAAATGGCCAAAAAGAGAAGGGTGGGCGGTTTGGTCATTGGAGGGACGTTGGAGGTGCCATGCCTCCATGGCGGCGACCTTTACAGGTCAAAGTGTGGACATTGCAGTCGCACCCAACCGCTGGAGGAAGACGACTGTCAAGGCCATTTTCGACATTTCACTTTTTTTTTTTAAAAAAGGCTCACATATATAGATTAAACTTTATTTTGCTAGTGATGCTTAATAAGAAAAAAAAAAGATTTACTATTGCAAGCAAGCTTGAACTTTTGTCTACCAAACTTAAGGTTCTGAAATTACAATTTTATCATGGTTATTTTTGTCATTCAATATGTTACAAAAAGAATGCTTTTTTGCTTTGCGTGTGATCCGGTCCACAAAATTTATAAGCAAAAAAATAAATAAATAAAAGAAAAAAGAAAGGAGTGATCCAATCCCACAAATTTTATGTACTTGACAAGCAAAATAGATAATATAATAATTCAAATCTAGTTCACACTCGAAAAATAAGCTAGAATATCAATAATCTCGGTTATATCATGTAATAGCCGCTTTCGATTTGCGAGCGAACCAATAGGAACCAATATGTTGTAAAAAGAATGCTATTTTGCTTTGCGTCTGACCCATTCTAGAAAATTTATAAGCAAAACAAAAAAAGAAAAGAAAAAAGAAAGGTGTGTTATAAATTTTTATGTACTTCACACATCTATAACACTCCAAGTTTGGAATGTCAATAATCTCGATTAGGTCGTGTAATAACTGGTTTTGGCTCAACTGCGAATCACTATGAAAATATTATCGACAACCATAACTATGAAAATATTACCAACAATTGAACTATTTATTAATATACTTGATTCGGTTAACTAAAAAAAAACAAACACTATTATGATACTTGAGTGATTAAAAGTGAACAATTCCTTGAATATAAATTGTTTTGTGGAAAGATTATGTAATGAATTAACAATATTTAAAATCGATTGGAAGAAATAGGAGAGGGCAGTTACGATACCGCCCAGTAATACAAATAATAAATGGCCACATTAGAACAGCATAACCAACTATGTCTATGAAATTCATGATTGAATGCACGTAAAAAATGCCAAATGAGAGCTTCTCCTTCATAAATATGAAGCTAAAAATTTTCCAGTAATACCAAAATGATGAATTTGACATTATGGAACTGCAGTCAAGTCAGGTTTGTTAGGCTTTTACTTCGACTCGCTTGATAAGTTAACTATTAATGTCCCACACTACAATCTTCCCCTTTGAGAACATTTTAAAATGAGCTAGAAAGTTAAAATACATAAAATAATTTTCTATAAAGACTTACAACAATTATTTATAAGGGGAAAAAATTCTTGTAATCATCGTTTTAGCAAAAAAACATGATTATCAGATTAACTTTCAGACCAAAAAATGCTGTCATTTGAACGTTAAATTGCTTTCTTCAAATAAGTTCTAATATGTCGGGATTACCCAATTTAATCACAAAATAAAAAGGAAAAAGATAACGAAAAAAACGCAAAAAGAAAAAAAAGTTTGACAACACGCCTCCTCCTCCAAGTGAAATCATGATTTTCATTCCAAACACAAGATAATACCTCATCTCTTTTACAGAACTTCACAAAATTGTTTCTTTTCTTTTCCATTTGATGTTACTTTTGACCAAATGGCAAAAACAAATAATATACATAGATTTCTAACCAAAAATGTTTTAAGAAGAACCCAAACCTGCGACCCACAAATCAGTCGAAGCAAACAACGCGAAAACACAAAGAGTATTGCCATCGGACTTCACATCAACAAATCCATACCGCTTAGACATCGGTATGTTCTTAGAGGAGGGCAACGCACTATTAATCCATATATTTTATGCAAATAACATATAAACAATATAACAACTAGAACTAGAATGTACCTCGAATAAAGATGAAAGAATTATATGGACGAATCCCAATGAGTCAAAAGATAACACATCACCAAATAAAACCCCCCTTCATTAGGCACGAACCAATAAAGGATTAAACATCAGCATCAGCCTGTTCTGAATGTCTACCTTACACAAATCTCTTTAGTTATCTATGGAGAAAGGGCATTCATCACTAATCATTTGACCTTTTCTATTAACCAAGAAAAAAAAAACTTTTTAAACCTTTGGCTCTGAATCTGAACGGTTAAATGTTCAAGAAATTTTACCATGTTGTGCCGATGATATGTGGATGTCTCTCAGACAAGCAGATCATAATGGTTTTTACCATTGTACACCAACTTCACAGGCTTCCTTGATTTTCCTCCTTTCTTAGCCTTCTTGAACTCAGCCCCATATTCTGCAATTGGGATATAACCGGTGCCCCATGTACTAGATAAATGCTGTTCAAGGTATCAGAATAAGAAGAGCTTCATTAAACATGAACTGTAAAACAATGCCAAATAAATGCAAATTCGTTATCCTTCAATCCACCTATATGTTCTTGGAAACAGTATTTATAGAAGTCATTTTAGTATAAAAACTTCTTCAATCCCAACAGATTTTAATCAACTCGGAAATTAGTCATTGGCAAAAACTATACAATACCTACATCGTGAATCCATACCAACATTTATCCTATATTCCTACCACAAAGAAGGTTTATAGTTTGAGAGGTCAAGAACCTCATGTTGTGGTATGTACACAATTATAGGCTGACAGAACATCTTTGAAAGAACCTGCATTACGGATAATATGACATGAAGAGACCATACAATCATATCAACCGACAAAAAATATGGATTGTAGCACAAAATTACACTACAGAGGGTGTATCGTGAATCGAGTTCCATAAAACATTTGCAGGGAAGCATGTGAAACTATAAGGAAGTGCATTGCAAATGAAGAATCTAACTAATTGCAAAACAATGCCAGATAGTAATTATCATATATCATTGTCAAATAACAATGTATCAGCCAAAGAATACTGCACAGCTATGCATCCCCTTCAACAACTTATCATGACAATCCTATTGTTGAAATAGTGCATCTAATATCACATTAAGTGCAATATTTTAATCAGATATACCCTGTCATTATAGAAACGGCTCTGTAACACTTTAATGTAGGAACAAGATACATTTGATGTAGAGTATCAAAGAGCATGCTCAAGGTTCTCAAGTGCTCATCAACAACTCAGATTCTCCTCCCCAGAAGTCAGAATGATTATGGGCTGACAATATCTGAAACAAAATATTTAACATCATGCCATCAAAATAAGATTATATACAGTGAAGAAATATATGTTCATATGCCAAATTTCTGTAGATATATAGAAATAATATGGCATCATGAAATGTAATAAGGGTACAAACCGTTTTAAAGATTCCTCAACAGTAATTGCAATAAGGGCTTCCTCATGCTGATTTCGCTCTTTTTCACTGTCACATAAAACCTCTTTTACAGCCATGCTCAAATCATCTGCAAAAATTAAAGAGGGAATAAATTGTTGATCAATGATAGCCACAGTACCCAAGCGATCAATGGGAGTATTTCATAAATGAGCAAATAGAAACACAGGATACATGATATCACTTCGCTGAATAAAAAAAAATTATAAACCGAAAGAATACAGAGTTCTCAAAACACCCAGTTTAGTTTATTCATACACCAATAATGGTTGCTCACTATATCCATTACTTAAAGAGATGACTCACAAAAAATGCCAAAAATCATGAATTTCCCACTTTTACTTGAAAACAAGAAGCAGCAATCAATCAGCACAAAAATAAAAAAGTTAGGTGCTAAAACTGATGGGTTAAACTTAAAAAACTTCACCAAGTTAAAAAAATTTTAGGTCCCAGCGACATTCTTTTCCCCCAGAATTTTGAATCTTTGGTCATCTTTAGAAGTGATCTTGAGTATCCTCACACAATATTTGCTGGAGCATTCTCTGGACCATGACTCTAAATTTAAATTCCTTGAGGTTGGAAGTCACAATTGCTCCTTTGTCAACTACAATCAATTATTGTCTGGAGGTCAGAGAATTTGCTCAATTGTTTTATATGAAAAATTTTCCTTAACCAAGGGTACGAATCATGCCCCAAATTCTAATATAAATCGTTTGATCATAAGAACGGCATAAATTTGGTGAAAATAAAAAAAATAATATCTTTCATCCCCTCTTTTATTGGTGACTGGGTTCCAATCACGGATGCCCAAGCTTGGCCGCCGTCGATGTTAGAGGCGTGATGAGCTTGGCTGGAGTGGGTTACATGACGAGTGATAGTGCTCGGCAACAGGGTTGGGCTACCCAATGGCAGCGGCGTTAAGGGCCACGAGGTCGTGACACTGTAGTCGACACGCAATGGGTGGCAAATCGGCTGTACGATGAGCCTAGATGGCGGTGCATGGCATGGGGTTGAGCGGCAATGTGCGACAAGCACCTGGCCGACAATGGTCAATTTCGACAACTGACATAAAATTTTTTTTCAAGTCGGACCCAAATTCTTACAGCCGCTGGTGCCGTCCTTCGGCCAAATTTAATTAAGGGACGGCCAGGTCCTCCACGTGGTGGCTAGATCTAGCCACACCGTTCATAATGCGGCGTGGCCAGATTTGACCATAACCGATCATTTTTAGTTACCCCGCAGTCGAATTTGATCAGTAAACAGATAGATATGGCCGCCCACTATCGGATTTGGTTGACGCTACTGCCACTTTGGGGATGGAAGAATTAATTCTTTTTTTAAAAAATAAATCTAAACCATTCTTATATAAAATGTTAAAAACAGTACAAAAATTTACGGTAAGTAAAAATAAAATTACATTTATCATAGATCCACGTGATACAAATATAATATTTACGTTTTCAAGAGGAAATGGTTGGAGGGGAGAAAAAATATGTAAATCCTTTTGAAGGTGGATAAGGTTGGTGAGATATTTTTCCAGCAATAATTGTGTCAAAGAACAGAACAACCAATCCCCCTTTTCCTTGACAAGTAAGAGGAGAACAACTACACCTTCCCATTGCAATTACCAGATCAGAAGCATACCTTTCTCGGCTCTTGGCGAAGACCAAGTGTGTAGATCAGAAGAAAGCAAACATTGAGAATGGCGAGGCCGAATCGAAGCGACGTCCACCTCCCACCGGAGGAGGAGGCGAAAAGGGAGGAAGAAGCTCGAGAGTTCTTTGATGGGATTGCACCAAAGCGCCATTCAAAGCCCATGAGGAGCGAGTACTCCACCTTCTACCAGGACGCTCTCGCTGGCGACGACGTCGACCATGGATCCATCCCGGAGCTCTCCAAGTTTCAACAGCTTGAGAATCAATCCATGGTAATTCTCTTCTTCCTCACTAATCCATTTTTACTTGACATTTGGACGAGACGAACTGCGAACATGCATTTTAAGGTAGATAGTATATTTCTATATTGTTTAAGCTTGCACCCGTGCACATATGGCTAAATTCTCTCAATCTAACAAGATAAATCTCCTGACTAATTCATTATTTTGAAGGATAATTTGGTGTACACCACAAATGAGGCAGGAGAGGAGTTTGTGGAGACAGAGTACTACCAGGATCTGAACTGCATTGACAAGCAACACCATACTGTACGTATACGTATCTTCATAGGTGAAGAGAAGTACTTCAATAGGATGGATCTGTTGTTTGCGAGTGTGACCAAGTGCTTGTGTTAACTGGTGCATGCAGACGGGATCAGGATTTATCAAGATGGAGAAAGGCAACAGCAGTAGCTTCTCACTTCTGCAAGATGAATCTGTTGCTACTGACAGCCACCCTTGTAGGGGAAATCCGGCAACCAACGAATGGATTCCTGCCGCCGACACGGTAAGATTAATCAGGACTACAAAATAGTTACCTCTACCTTTTGAAGTTCTGATAGAAATATATAGAATTGTTAATTGGACGAATCGAACTGAATTTTACTTAACCCAAAACCCCATTATCCGACATATAAATCGATGGATTGTCATTGATAATATTCCCTACGACAACGATAAAATCTTTAGTTTCGACTCACTCGGGTAGAATTTTTTGATGCATTTTTAGGTGATTCCAGCTTCGGGAAAGCCAATGAGGAGCGATAACTGATTGCAGTTGAATCATCTTCGGCAGCTTCAACCGTTGTTATGAAATATTACGAGTATAAATGTTTGTATGCTATGGCAATTTATGGACTTTTTTCCTCTAATTTATATCCAATCAATACCATTCTAATACTTTGTTTTGTAGTTACGAGCTTCAATGAAATAGCTACTATCAATTATTTGTAAACAACTTTGAATGGAAGGTATGATGTTCCTTTATGAATGCAGACCGACTGTAGACGCCCCATCGTTAGCACCAAGTTAGGCATATAACCTAGCAAGAATGCAGTTAGCTAATCACAAATCAATGAGGAAACAAGATTACTGTGGATAAAACAGTGCAACTAAAAACAAAATTATCTGCTAACTACTGACGATACTTGTTAGTACACTTAAATGAGTGTGATAAGAGGAAGTAACCCCACACCCTTCAAGGAATACAGTAGTAAAGTGAGACAAGGAGGCATTATTATGATGTAGAAAGAACCGAGACAACAATAAAACTTTGCAATAGTACCTGTGCTTCTCTTGCATGATATTTGATCAGAAGCATCTCAGCTTGAAGTTCTTAAACTCATTCTCGCACCATATTAAGGTCGCCCATCTCCTTCCCCATAGAAAATCAGCCTTGCAAAAGCTTTCAAAATGGACAATCCTCACAAATTTGCACAGCCCAAAGCGACCAAAGAATTGTTTGGTATGTGTTTTACAGCGATGTCCTCCTGTTCCACATCAGCGCCCCAACACAAGACAGCATAATAGAAAACTATCGTCGAGAACCTAGGATTTAACCTCACTTTGTCTGTAAGTTGGAGTCTTCACAGATGCAGCTGGCATCGTTGAGAAACCATTTTCTTTTGCAGCCTCCGAATGATCAGCTTTACTTTCAAGGGAACTATCTTTGCCATCGTCCACATTGTTCTTTCCTTCCTCATCTTTTATGGCTGCTCCCTTGAGAGTTTTTACAGGAGATGCTGCCAATAAATGGTTCAAGCCATCCAATACATCCTTGCATCCATTAATCAAAGCTGCTCCACCAGGATAACATCGTCCAAAAGATGTCATGCAATGAGGAAACGCAACCTGCAGAAGAAAACATCTTAATGTTCAGACAAGATTACGGAGAGCCTATATCTAAATCTAATGCAAATATAGAACTTTGTAATCATGGACACCTCAATATAAGCACGGCATAGAGAAAGGAAAAGTGCAGATTCATTGTCACGGAGCACTCGGTAGCATTGTATCCCACTAGAGAATCAGAAACAGCTTGCAAGCCTTTAACAAGTTCCTGAGCCAGAATATGGTTTTAGCTTAGTGGGGCACAAGGCCTAAGTTCGTTCATGGCCGCAGAGACACCTGACAGACAGAAGGAAAAGTTTGTAAGGAAAAAAAAATGCAAAAGAATTGAGAGAAATGAGAAGTGACAAATGTAGATATTTAATGTGCCTGGTCATCATTAACAAACACAGCAATGGGCGGGTGTTCCATTAAAGACGAAGATGGAATCACATTGTCCTGATTTTCATCACCGGACTTATTAGATGAGAAACCAACAGCTGGAAGGGGCACCCAACGATGTGAATCTAAAACTAACTGACACAGAAAAATGATAAAGATAATAAGTGAGAAATAAATTAATTTGCTAGGTCAGTGAAATAACATAAATCTGAATAAATCCACGTCATCAGATCAGCAATAATGTCAAGCCAGATTCATACCTGAAAATTTTCCACAGCTGCCTTAATGTTTTTTGAAAATAAGTTCAGGACACCTCTACAAAGAAGCCGTACAAGTTAGTCGAGTTATGGAAGTCCGGAAAAACACCATGAAGGTCATATAAAAGAAATTCACAAAAAGAAACAGCAACATACTTGTCAAAGATGGGAGAGAGCAATCCTCGGAAATCCAATCCAGCCCCACCAAGACCGGCAGCACAGTGCTGACTGATGAAAATGGGTTTTATCTTCATCAACCAAAGCACAGTTCAAGAAATAATGACTGAAAAAAAAAAATTTATTCTCACCATGCAGAGGTCAAGAATATTTGATAGAGTAACCCCTTCTTTTATCTTAGGGAGCATGGTTTAAAGTGTACTCAGAAGAGAAGTAATTTGGTGCATAGCCCAGCTAAAAAGAAGCCCATTGTCATAGTTATCTTCGTTTCCTGACTTGTCATCACTGAAGATTGCCCTATATTGAGTAACAACGCCAAATAGATGAGTCCTATAACAGTTCACCATTCCCTTTAAGTAGTCATAAACACTTTTCTGGTCAAGGCCATCCAAGATGCCAGCAAACCATGCCTCTCTGCACCTCAAAAACTGATTAAATCAAAGCATAAATATACGAAGCGAGAAACAAAGTAAATATAATTTGAATGTACTTTTTCTCTCGAAAAATGAACAACCAGTGACATAATTTACAGCTACACTGATGCTAGAAGTTATCACTCAATCAAATTTTATGTTAAAGAAACTCATCAGATACCTGCAGACGCATTTGTGACCAGGTAAATATGCCACTTCGACGTAAATATCCAATTATCGTAAGAAATTCTGGCAACTGCAAACACAAAGAACAATGAGTAATTTCACAATATGAAGATTCTATGAACACAACAGAAGGGATAATACTTGCTTGGGGAAAAATACATAATCATTTTCCATTGCAACCTCGGCAACAAAAACTATTTAAGTTTGCTTCCATTTGGAAACATGGCACGACAATGCTTTCAAATATACATAAAACACCAACTCTCCTCATGAGTAAAAATGTTTCATGATGGACCCAGAAGGTGAAATGGCCATTTCTCCAGCTCATATAATCAAGTTCAAAATATTAATTGTCCAAAGTTTATTGTATATTCTTAAATTTTATTAAAAAAAACAGAATTGGAAGCAAAAAAGGGTTAGCAAATGTTAAGTTTCACTTACAAACTTGTTGGGAAGTTTTAGCAGACCTGAATATTAGATCGAAGTTTTTGAAACAGCTGAGAAATCAGAGATTGAGTTGTGAGCTTAACTTCTGTGGCAAGGGACTGAATTACAGGCAGCCTATAGTTACATACAATAAGGGTGTCAAAATTAATTGATTGTAAAACAAATTTGAAGTCAGACCCATATACAATTAACCACTCACTTGGGATGCATTGCGGACAGCTTAAAAACATATGCTTCCAAATCAAGTGCTTCATCATAATTTCCATTCCGAATGCATCTGCACACTATTATTGAAATATTCAATTTGGAAATCTCAGAAACAGTCTTTCTTACAAAGATATGCCTGGTGCTTGATATTCTAGTCCATTCAGCATTATATTGATTAAGCACTTCAATAAGAAGCAGTAATAATCACTTGACAACAGATACTCACGTGTCCATGAGCTGAGGAATTTCCAATAAGTTAAGTAAAGTACCATGGTTGGCCAGTAATGTGCAATTCAACTTCCGCTTCTCCAAAATTTGTTGTGCTGAGTCAACAAACTCAGTACAGCCAGACGCAAGCTTTGGTATCTCACTAATCTACTTGAAAAGATAGTCATCAAGAAGAAACCACATCATAGGAACTTCTCTAACACACCTGATTGCAAAGTAAAACAATCCTCGTCAGTTGTCACCATCAGTCTGGACCAAGTCAAATTTCACACTAATTAACAATGAAGTTCTCAAGGCATAGGTCATGAAAATTAATGAAGACAAACAAGTATTCCACTTTCACAAGCAACACGAATGTTCATCCTAGCCCTTAAGTTACCATTTCAAATGCAGTAACTGAAATCATCAAACCTTCACCAAGTGAAACACGAATTCCAGCTCTAGAAGCATCAGAAATGTACATTTGTATTCAAATTAAGCCAACATTTCCAATACAGATGGTTAAAGGAACCAAAATTTATTCCTTTCTATTCAGCAGAATAAAGTTCAACTATACAATTTGACCCAATCCAAACAACACTAAACCCGATATTCATGAAAAACATAAACAGAGCTGGTGGATGCCGAAGTAAGCCAGTCAAATGCACACGCTGCATCTTCAAGAACATGCAACATAAGATACAACAACCAAATTTCACGCCAATTGACAATCAAATTCTACAGATATAATTCATAAAAAAATACGAACGCAAAAAACTATCCCTTCAAAAGCAATCGAAATACCTGTCCGGACTCTTAGCCACCATTTCAAACGCAATAACTGAAGTACCAAACTTTCCCCTTCTCCATTCAGTATAACGCATTCCAATCAAAATAACATTACACACCAAAACATAGAAGTTGAATTCATCTTCTATACATGCACCGCATTACTAAACACAACCAACCAAATTTCATGCTGATCAGCAATTAAATTCTCAAGGTAAAAATCAATAATTCTAGCTTCAAAAGCAATAGAAATGCCCAACCAGACCCAAAAAATTAAGCCACCATTTCCAATGCAGCAACAAAAACACCAAAGCTTCCCACTTTTCATTCAACATAACCATACCAAACAGTGGTACCAGAGCTTGGTTGGGGCCCAAATGGCCCAAGAGTAGGGCTGCTGGGCAGCGCCGGCGAGGGGGAGGACGTCGGCAGCCATGGCGTCGCCGCCGTCGTCCGCCGGCGGATCAAGCTACATGCCCATCGTCGATGGGGAAGAGATATGTGACGGTGTTTTAACGGCTCCGTTTATCCTTTAGGAAAGAGTCAATAATAACACCACTTTCTTATGAAACCTTCTTACCTTCTTAAATGTGCTTGTCAAAGATATCTAGTTTTTATTTTTCTTTTTATCTAGTTCTTAATTTTCTTTTTTCCCCCCCTTTTTTGGACAACATTATATATATATATATATATATATATATATAATCTATTGTGAAGTAAAAATTAAAACATGAATGGAAGACATTAAAATAACTTTCTTTTATGATTTAGACTTTAAGGAAAACGAGAAGAAAAACGGAAATCATTCATTCAAAAAGAATTTTATGCTCAATAATATAAATATCTTTAACTCATTTTATCCTCAAAATATATCGAGGTTTCAGCTTCGTGCACAATAGAATAAAAATGCGCCGCACCGAAGCTCGATTCATGTTGTTAGTTATATAGTTAAATATAATGCAGTAAGTGGAGGTGAAACTGTTCTTTTCTAAAGCGGAAGTGAAAACTGTTTGCAGTTATAGATTCGAATTTACTTTTTCATATCTTCCCGCTTGCATTGTAAATATAAATCAATAATCTTCTCTGAAATAGCAAAAACTACATTCAGCTCTCCATTTATTTCCATTAACAAGTAGTAAAATTTACCATCATTAAGATTCTAGGGGCATACAATTGTCCACCAGTCTTTGTTTCAAGCATGAGAATGTTTACTTCTCTTATGATGGTTCAAATACATGAGCTGGATTCTCAAGGTTATTGCCTTGTCATAGCTGGAAAATGTTTCTGGCAGTTACCAAGCACCCTACTAGCACTCAAGCAGCTTCATGGTACAGGGCACTCTTCTATTTCCCATATATCATTCGCATACTGCGCAATGGTTCTGTCACTACTAAATTTACCACAGCCAGCAGTGCTAAGAATAGACATTTTAAGCCATTTGCTCCTATCCCTGAAATGTTTTGATATAATAAGCAAGTAGTCCAAAGATGTTACATGAAGTAAATGAATTGTTAATCATAACGTTTGGCATAAATTAAGCCTTTGAAGGAAATTAACATTGTAACATTGAAGGCATAAACAGCAATAAAACAAAACTTGGGTTATTTGTAAAATCTTACTTGTAAGCCTCATCCACCCTGGACTGGGCATCTAAGTAGCCGGGAAAGTCATGACCGACCAGGAAATAGTCACCGCGACCAAAACCAGAATTACCCTCCAAGGAATCGAGTAGAGGGTTATAATCATAGGTGCCAAATGTTCCACTCATTATGTATTGTTTGGCTTCTTCAAAGCGTGCATCTGGTTTAAACTGCAAATCCAACTGTTAGTTTTAAGTTTCAACCGCTGTAATGACCATCTATTCTGATCACCCAAAATCAGTAAGAAGTGTAGCAAGTGTTTAGTCGAGGAAAAGATAGCACAGTGTATAAGAAACCTTACCATTCCTGCTTCTCTGTGCTTGCGCAATTTCGGAACTTCATTGGCTTTAGCGCCAAAAAGAAAGAAATTATCCTCCCCAATTTCTTCTCTGATTTCCACATTGGCTCCATCTAATGTTCCAATAATAAGGCATCCATTTAATGCAAATTTCATGTTGCTTGTACCACTTGCCTCCATGCCTGCGGTGCTGATATGCTGAGAAAGTTCACTCCCAGGTATCAGCAATTCTGCTACAGATACATTGTAGTTTGGAATGAA
>JAVDBV010078347.1:0-15722 GCA_032619315.1 Piper longum
TACTCGGCCTTCGGCTCAAGGCCAGGAGTAATATGGAGGACGTAGAGGGCTGAGATGAATATGAATGAGAATGAGATTTGATCCAAGACGCAATAGATGAGATGGCCAAGGAAAGTGAAAGAGATGGATAGGGGACGCTGCCGCTTGAGGGCGACGACTCCCGTTAGTGCCCTTATGAGAGTTCTTGAGGAAGTATATAATGTTTTCCTTTAACAGGAGGGTTAGCTCTCCTGTGCCAATTTGATATTAGTTATTTTCCGGACCGGTAACGCTTGTTACTGACGTGTTTTCGTACTATATGTAGGTAATGAGTACGAAATAGATGTGCCAGATATACGGAGGAGCAATGAGGTCTTCTGTACACACACATATATGTTTGTTGATTGAATGTTTAATATTTCGGTTATGATTTTATTATATTGAAACTGACCTGATGAAATGAAAGGACATGATGATGAAACATGATTATGCGTTAAGATATGATGAGATGATGTGAACATAAATAGATTGCGCAGTGAAAGTGTGATGGGCGGAAACCCAAGATTAAGAATTGAATACATAGTAGATTATATTTTGTGAGTGAAACTATTGATATAGATGTATGTTTATATATAATGTTTCGACAGGGTGGCCCCTAATTGCACTTTTAGGGGAGATTCTGTCCGTTTTGACTTAGAATTTCTTTTTGATTTTCAATGTAACTGTGTTGGTGTATAAATTTGTTATATGTCATCCACGTAATAGCATGCTAGGATTTTTGTGCATTCATCCATGTATATAGAAAATTATATCTTCATCTTGAGACACCGAGAGTAGATCCGCGTCGGCTTAACCGAATCTAGTAGCTTAGCGAACGGTTCGGTCGCCGGTAACATTTTTGGGTCGGTTCACGGGTGAGTCGAGTCGGGGTGTTACATTTTCCACTATCAGACGTCACATGTGGGCAACCCGGGATAGGAAAATGTCGTATGCCGATATGAGGCGATATGAGGTTATCTTTCGATCAAAGATCCCATTTTTCTAAAAGTCTCCCCAACCAAAGGAAACATGAGATTTGCCAGGAAGAGTAAGCTCAACCCAAGGTTCATTGGTGCGTTTGAGGTTCCCAAGAGGGTTGGTTATGTTGCTTATGAGTTGGCCCTTCCGCTGAAGTTGTCTGATGTTCATCCGGTGTTCCATGTGTTTCCCTGAAGAGGTTTGTGCTCGACGACACACAGAGGATTTCTAATGAAGAGTTGGAGCTTAGGCTAGATTTGTCTTTATAGGAAGAGGCAGTCTAGATTCTTGATCGTTTGACCAAGATTCTTCATAATAGAGCTGTCCCTTTAATGAAAGTCTTGTGGTCCCGACGTGGTGCGGATGAGGCTATGTGGGAGCGTGAGGACGCGATATGGAAGTGTTTACCCAAGTTGTTCAAGTCAAAGGTTGTTGCGAGGTTAGTTCTCTCCTTCTTCTCTATTTTAACGACCTAGTCCAAAATGCAAACTGATTGGCTTGGTCATTATTCTAAAAATGATTAATCAAGTTGAAGATCTATATACACATCTTCACTTAATAAATCGTATCTTAAGATGTGTCAAATGTGAGAATATTTTTTATGGGTTATGATAGTCCACCAACCTTTAGAAAATTTCGTCGTAGAGATTCCTTTTTAGGCTTCATAGGCCCACCTTTTTTTCTCCAAAAAATTTTGTCTATAAAATTCTTTTCCAGGACTACCTCTTTTTTGGTCTGATCTTAAGGCGGCCCTAATACCACTTGTAATAATCTGGCCCAAAGTATAAATTGATGAGCCTGCCGTTTCTTTAAAAACGATTAATTAACTTGAAGATCTATATATGCATCCCCACTTATATAATGGATCTTATTTTATAATGTGTTAGATGTGAGATTATTTTTTATGGGTTATTACAACGGTTGGGTTGTGTTTTTAGTTTGTTTGGTTGCTTCATTCTTGTAAAAATTCCAGGTATGAAATTTCTACAAGAATGCACTATCTGACCTTAAAAAATCAAGACTTGTGGAGAGAGTTAATGGAAGTTGTTTTAAAGAATTGAATATGGTTATCTCTACTCTTATTAATTTCATTGGTGGAGGAATCCTTCTACTCCATAAAATTAGAGAAAAAATTATCCTAGATACATACTATCAAAGATTTATAACGATCCTCATTCTTCCTTTTTCTCAGAAAAATAAAAAATTATGTTGGATTGATTCTAGAGGAAAGAGTTGAATATTTAGTGACAATTTATTTACTCTAGAGTGTTATGGATTTTTTGAAAGAATTAACTAATTGGGTGAGAGTAAAGATAGAGTCTTATTCTATATCTCAATAATTAAGAAATTCCATGGATTTGGGAAACCATGATGGTTCGAGTACCACTATCCCTAATAATAATAATCACTATTTGGCTCTCTAACTGCTTATCCTCTTTTTTATCCCCCCTTAAACTGTAGTTTCATTTTTTTTATATTTATTACTTATTCTACTTGTTTAGGAACAAACTCGTCAGAAATTTTTTCTATTCTAAAAAATTTTGAAATAGACATTATCTAAATTAAAATATACATAAAATACTAACTCATATTATGGTATGGTACGAATTTTCATCCCATTTATTATGAACTCACTTACAATCCATATCATTAATCCTATATTTACAAGTATTTTTTTTAAACCCAAGTAGGAAATTTCAATGTTTTTTTAAAATTTTTTGATTGACATAAACCAAGTTCTTAAGTAGGATAGTCAAAATAGTGTGTCAAAAATAGTTGGGATAGCTCAGCTAGCAGATAGAAGATCCTTGTTTTACTATTTCAAATCTGGTTCTTGGCACATAGTTAATGTATCAAATGGATATTTATCTAAATGAATCGATATTGATTGGAACTATTATTTTTTAATAGTCTATGATACATATCTACCCATATGAATGGATATATAGTCACACTTTGTAAATGCATAAAAAAATGTATATGAATAAAGAAAATATATAAAATGTATATGTGATAAAAGAAAAGAATGAAGTAGATATTGCTCTCTTCTTTTTTATTTGTTCATATTGTATCTCATTGCAATCAAGAAGAATGGTGACACTTCATGCATATCATATATCTAATCGAACTTAATTAGCAAAGAATTGCCAAAATCATTCTAGAGGAGTTTAAAAAGAAAGATAATAGGTAATATACAAAATTTATTTCAAGACAAAAATGGTAAAAATCAGATAAAGTTGAATTAAAAGATCCTAATTCAAAATAATTTTTTGTGGAAATGGTATCTCTTTAAAATCTACTTTTATATTTACAAATTGATTATTCGACGAAGATACATTTATTTGGTATCATGACGACGAAAGAAACTCTATCGTAATAACAAAGCTAATTGGTGATTCAATGTAGATTTTACATCACTAGGATAATTTTGGAGTAATTTTGTGATAATAGAACCAATTTTGGTAAAAAAATATTAATCGTACAAAGACAGATGTACCAATTATGGTACAAAAAAATTGTAATTCACTAATTATGTTATACACGCACCAAATTTGAAAAAACTTCAAGTTTAATCTAGGTTTAATACAACCAGAAAAAAAATTATGAGGTTTAGTTTTAAATTGGAGATAAAGACAAGACCGCGATGCCACGTGTTAAAAGTCTTTTTGGTCCGTATTCGTCCGAGTTCATCCATCCGTTATGACCGACTTTCTGAAAATCTGACCGCCTTCGCCGGCGGCGAGTTGGAGGCCCAAACCACAGCCCGATTCCGATCGTCCTCCTCCCCCGAATTTCCCGCCACAGAATTATGCCACCCGCTCGATACTCCTCCCTCCGACGAAGGTCGCAGGCGGCGGAGCAGTAACCACGAGGTAGGTTCTTCTTCCGGCTGCGCGAAGTTGGAGGAAGAGGATGGGGACGATGATGCTTTGATTTTGGAAGAGATCGTTTCGAGATTGGAGGAGTTGAGGTTGCGCGCCATGGAGCCGCCATTGTCGGAAGAGCAGTTGAGGATCAATGACCAGCTTCAAGAAGACGAGGTTGTGGCTTGCTCGATTTTTCTTTGTCGTTTGTTATTCAGTTGTTGATGATCGAATGTACATATGCCGATATTGCAGTGTTGGCGTTCAGAAAATTTGATAGTCATTGAATGTTGAATGTTTGTTGTTTTGTTCGATTGTTAACACACAATCAAATTTGTTAATCGGTTGAACTATTTGAAATTGAAAAAACTCTTGCAATGATAGTACATTGTTGGTCCAAACATCAAAACTTTGCCATATGTAATTGCAGTGATCCTAGATTATTAATTGGCATATTATTTTGTTGATTTGTTAGAATATTTATGTTTTTTATTCAGTAGTTGATGATCGAATGTACATATGCAGTAATTGTAGTTGTAGATATTCAGAAAATTTTATGTAATTGTTTCTTCTCTGAATTTGTGTTATTGATTCATTCAAGTGTAACGCAAAATCATTTTTGTTAATTGATTCACACATGATTCAGTTGATCATCAAGTGTATGTTAGTTTTATATGTTTATTCAGTACTTGATTATGCAAAACTAGTGCCGCAGGTTCTATGGGATTATTATGTATTATTCCCAAGATCTTTGTTAGGAGTTTGTTTTGGCAATTCTGCGAGCATATATCCAGTCATTGCAGTGTTAAGTGTTTGACAAATTTGATGTAATTTTTTTCTGCTGTGGATTTGTGTTGTTGATTAACTCAGCTTAAAATCAAATTTATTAAAAGATGATTAATTCTTGAAACAATGTGCACAAGGGTTGAGCTGATTGGTGGTAATTTTTCCTCACATGATTCACTTAATCTATATATGGATGTTGTATCCTTGTTGGAATTGGCCGATGCAGCAAGTTGTTTTGTGGCAGCTTCTGGCATTGGAAGCCATATATGGAGGCAACGTTATAAACTTGGACACAAGGGGAGGTCTACAAATGTTCAGCTTTGTTTTATCCAGATGCAGTTGTCTCTTGTGCAGATAATTATAGTTTGACAATGTTGTTATTACCTTGTGTGCTAACTTTGCTCATATCCTGAAGTTTGCACATGTTGTATCACGTTGCCGCTGATAAGTATAGTAAATGAAGTTCCCCACTAGTACAATATTTCAGCAGAGCTTAATTTATTTGCAGACAATTGCACTGAGCCTGATGGTGAAGTTCAGAATGAATTTTCACACGCATTCAGTGTTCAGTATCTTCCCCGATTCTTTTCACGTGTTTGCTGCCTTCATCTTATCCCAGCCATTCCTCTCCGCGCTTCATAATATATGTTGATTGGTTGAATTCTTCAAGAATTTCAGTTCTCTGTGACATGCTTGATAAGATATGGCTGGGACACTCTGGGCAGGAGTTTCTTTACCAGTGGCTCGAGTGGCTCCGTGTTTCAGTGCTGTCTTACCTTAATTTTGATGGTGAAGCTCATCTGGGTCCATATGACTCTTCTATTGATGAAAATAAACGTGTTGTTTCTGGATTGGGTCTCCAGATATTGACATTCTCAATATGACGCATTTCAATGAGGCAAAATGCTCCGAAACTTTCTTGAAAAGTCTGCATGATTGCTGCATTTGTTTTTGTGAGTATGCAGGTAAGTAAATTCTTGTTTTCTGTAATTCAATCAATCTTTCATGTTAACAGCGGACTTCACTTAGAGAAGGAAAATATTATGGGAAGGCGCAATAGCTTCTGCTCTATAGGCTGTCTATAAGGGGTAGGTTGCCTGCTTATTTTGATTTTGAAGTAGGTTTATGTTCCAAACTGAGAAGCCAATGATATAGATGGGAACATTATCATATCTCGATAGTGCCGACTTTTACTCTAATCAAACATCAATAGTAAAGTGACCCCATTTATCAAGAGAGCATTTTTCAACGGATATTAGAGTGGGTGAACATCATTTATGTTAAATAGGTGGATTCACTAGTCTAAATGAGTAATAAATTGATAGTACTTTTTAATTGTTCTCTATCTTCCACCTTGTAATTATTATTGTCATCAAATCTAAAGTTTAATATGTAAACCCTTATGTTTTTAGGGTGTCAAATTAAAACATGGACAATATTAGCCATTGGTCTAGACAATTGGTGTTGATATACTTTGATTTAGGAGTTTTAGAGATCTGATCAGCTCATAGACAAAATTTTGTTCATATATTATACACGAGTAGCTTGCTAGAAAAACACGTGATGTTTCAAAGTTGGGGTCTCATCATAACTGCATCTTTCCGTTCAACCAAGTTATGGTAAGTTGTCATCCAAGTTCATCTAACACAATACTAATATTTGCATTATTTCTTCTAGGCACTGATTTTGTTACGCTTCCATGCAAGCATTACTTTTGCAACAAATGCTTGGAAACTTACGTGAGTATCCATGTAAGGGAAGGTAGCGTTTACAAATTAGTTTGTCCTGACGACATATGCAGTGAACTCCTACCACCTGGGATATCAAAAAAATTGCTTGGAGATGATGCATTTGAGCGCTGGGAGTCTATGCTTCTTCAGAGAACACTGGATTCAATGGCTGATCTTGTGTACTGCCCTAGATGTGAAACCCCATGCCTAGAAGATGAAGGCCACAATGCTCATGTGCCAATTGTTGATTTAGCTTTTGTACTCTATGCAAAGACCGTAGGCATGTGGGGGGTAAATGCTTGATGTCAGAAGTGAAGCATCATATTTTAGAGGTATTCTCTGACAAATGATGGGAATTTTTCCATTCTGACATACTGAAAGACATTGTGGTTCTTGACGTATTTTTTCAAAAAAAAAAATTTCTTATAAAATTGTTTGAAAAATGTTTCTCGTGTTTTAAAAAAAGATAAATAACAGTTGGACTCCTTCTAGTAGACTAAGAGTTGGTTAGTGTTATGGAACTTTCTTAAAGCCATTGTATTTTGTAAGTCTGATTACTGGGTGTTTGTGGTCATTTGTTATGAATTACCAAGTCTCAACCTCTAAAGATTTTTTCCGGGAGATTGCTTTTTGTATGTGGATAGTTGTTCTCTTCTGTATTGTTGTATTTAATGGGTTATTTTAATTTATTTGAGAAGTCAAGCTGTCGACTATTACTTTCAGGCTAGGCAAAAGTCGCCTAACATTCAGGAGCAAATTAATAAATAATGACTAATTAATAAAAAATAACATATTACAATTTTAAAAAAATAGATATAAGATATACAAGTATAATAAATAAAATATCCACACGGTTTATTCATAAATGTAAATTTAATTACAATTTTACCCTTTTATTATTGTCTGTTAGAATTAAAAATTTTAAATAATCTAAAATTAGATCTTATTTTAAATTTAACAATTCTTAAATAAGGAGATTTATGAAAGCAGTCAATTGATGAAGAACGACTAATAAATAAATATTACTATTGAGATTGTTAAAAATATTATATATATATATATATATATAACTCTAATCAAGTAATAAAAAAATTAAATAAAAATTTTAATTAAAGTATATTATATTCTAAATCAATTTTAATATATATTAAAAATTAAGTCACCTGAAAGCAGTTGAATTCAAAAATAGTAAATAAGTAATGCTGAGTACTTAAATATCAAGCCATATCCAAGGAGTAAGGCAAAATGGGGAAAGTTGGGGCCCACCAAGACCAGGCCAGACCAGCTATCATCCCCTCACCTCGTGTCTAAGTTTCTTCTTACCTGTTCGTCCGTCCGCCACCATGATCGACGATCGGGCGACCAGACTGCCGGCGACGGCATCCATGTCCGACTCCGATCCTCCTCCTTACCCAAATTATCCCGCCGAAGATCGCCGGCGGGGCAGCGACGCCGGAGAAGGAGAAGGTTCTTCTTCCCACCGCACGGAGTTGGAGGAGGAGGATGAAGGGGACGGCGAGGGTGCCGCTCCGGTCGGGGGCACGCCGGCGGATGAGATCGTTTCGAGGATGGAGGAGTTAAGGCTGGGCGCCGCGGAGCCGCGATTGTCGGAGGAGCAGCTGCGGGTCAACGACCAGCTTCAACAAGACGAGGTTGTGACTTGTTAGGGATCGTTCTACGTTAGTTTGTTTGTAATTCAGTGGAGGTTGATGACTGCGTACGGGTTTCTGGGTTTTGTAATTGTGTCTTGATACAAGATCCAAGCAGTTCAAATTACATAATTTTGCAGTTTTGTTGTTGAATTCATTCAGATGTAGCAGTACAAATCGAATTTCGATAGAACAGTTGAATCGATGCACACGTTTCAGTTGATGGACGGCTGTCTTTTTTAGTTTTTTTTTTGGAAATTGCGGATGGTGTTAGTGGTCTGGCTGCATTGAGTTGATGTGAGATTATGCATGGAGTTGTTTGTTCACAAGATCTTTGTTAGTTGTTTCTTTCAGATTTAGTTCAAAATCAAATTTCGATTGAACAATTGAATTAATGCACACGATTTGGTTGATCAACAACTGTTTGTTAGTATTTTTGTTGGAAATCGCCGATGGTTTTAGTGGTTTGGCTGCATGGAGTTGATGTGGGATTATGTATTAAGTTGTTTGTTCACAAGATCTTCGTTAGGTGATTCGTTCAGATGTAGTTCAAATCAAATTTTTGATGGGATTGATCAGCAGCTACATGCTATTATATTGTTGGAAATTGGTGCTACTCTTAGTGGTTTTTTCTGAATTGAGTTGATGTGGTATTTATATTGAGTCGTTTATTCACAAGATCTTAGTTAGGCCCACAATTCTATTGATACATATATATGCAGTCACTGCAGTGTAGGTGTTTAGTGAATTTTACGTAATCATTTTCTGCTGTGGATTTGGGTTTGGGATTGTCTAATATTCAAATGAAGGGTAGAGGAAGGCGAAAGGATATGGCCTTTGATGATTTGAGCTTTGACGTGGTTTATGATCCAGTGGAGACAGGGAACAGGGCGGAAGAAGGAGAAGAAGATCTGTGTTGTTGATTTGCTCAGTTGTAATGCAAAATTGAGTATTTAAATATATTGATTGAACTATTGAAGCAATGGCACATGGATTGAGTTGATTGATAGATTTTTTTTGCCTTCCATTGTTCGGTTAATTATCAAGTATCAACTGCTTGTTAGTCTTTTTGTTTGAAACTGCTTATATTGTTAATGGTTTTGCTGCAGCTTCTGGCATTGGAAGCTATCTATGGAGACAATGTTGTTGTACTGGACAAGAGGGAAGGTCTGCGAATGTTTCAGGTTTGTTTGGTTCAAATGTAGTTACTCGCCGTGTGGATATGAACAGTTTGACAATAATACTATTACATTTCGTGTTAGTTTTGCTCATTTCTTGAAGTTAAGACATGTTGTATGCTGTTGCTGCAGATAAATGTAGTTAATGAAGTTCCCAGCAAGTACAACGTTTTGGCAGAACTAAGTTCATTTGCAGGAAAATATATTGAGCCTGATGGAGAATCCAATGATAATGAAGATAACAAGGACGGGTTTTTATACACGTTTGATGTACAGTATCTTCCCCCTCTTCTTTTCACTTGTTTGCTGCCACCATCCTATCCCAGCCATTCCTCTCCATGTTTCACTATATATGCCGATTGGTTGAGTTCTACAAGAATTTCAGTTCTATGTCGTATGCTTGATAAGATTTGGCTGGAACACTCTGGGCAGGAGGTTCTTTACCAATGGGTTGAATGGCTACATGTTTCAGCACTGTCTTTCCTTAATTTTAATGGAGAAGTTCGTCTGGGTCCATATGGCACCAATGACGAAGAAGATAAACGTGCTGTTTCTGGGAGTGTTTGCCCAGAGGTTGACATCGTGAACCTGATGCATTTCAATGATGGAAAATGCTCAGAAACTTTTTTGAAAAGTCTGCATGATTGCTACATATGTTTTAATGAGTATGCAGGTAATCATATCATTATTTCCTGTAGTTCTATCTCATGCATATCCTATTTTGTGTTCCTATAAACTGCCATGCATAAGTTGTTACCTTATTTTAATATTTAACTAGGTTTAATGTTCCAAATGAGAATCCAAAGATATAGATGACAGTGTGACTATATCCTGGTTGGTAAGTTGCTAGCTTATTTTGATTTTTAACTAGGATTTATGTTTCCAAACCTATAAGCCAATGATTTGGATGGAAGTTTGACTGTATCTAGATAGGTAAGTTTCCATGTTATTTTGAATTTTAACAGTGTTTTATGTTCCAAGCCGAGAAGCCAGTGATATGAATGAAAATGTGGCATTATCTAAACAATGCCAACTTTTGCTCCAATCAGTCATTGGAAATGAAGGGATCCCATTCATCACGGGACATGATTTTTCAGTGGATATAAGATGGGATGAGTATCATTAATCTTAGATAGGTGGGTCCATTAGTCCAAATGGGTTCTAACTGTTTGTGTTGATCCTCTTCTTCTTCGATTCAGGGACATCCAATCTTCTAAACCCTTATGTTTTTAGTGTGTAACTTCAGCCATTGGTCCAGAAGAATGGAGTTGTGTGCTTTGATTGACAAGTTTTAGACATCAGATTTAGCTCAAACTAATTCATCTTTGGAATTGATGAAAATTCTTTTCATCAAAGTGTGTATCAACTGCTATAACATCCAAAAGTAAGAACACTGTCATGAAAACATAGGCAATTTTAGCTATTGTTCTACAACATGGGAACTGTATACGTTGATTGAGGAGTTCTAGAAATCAGATCTGTTCTGAATCCTAATATTTTTAGAATGTCAAATGAAAACATAGGCAACTTTAGCCATAGGTCTGAAATGTTGGAATTCTACAATAGAGAAGTTGTAGACATCAAATATAGCTCGAATTGGTTCATCCTAGGTATTGATGATCTTTTCATCCAAATAGGTATTAACTGCTAACTCGTCTGAATAGAGCTAAAATGGTAGTGATGAGCTGCCAGCATTCTGAGAGGACAGCTCAAAAAGAAAATTATTCTACATCTATATCATAAGCTGTGGGCTTATCCTAAACGACAATATTCCATTCCACCAGTTTATCAGGAGTTGCACTGTGAGTTCATTTCAAAGAATATTGGAATTCTACGATTGAGAAGCTTTAGACATCAAATTTAGCTCAAATTGGTTCATCCCAGGTATCGATGACCTTTTCATAGAGGTGTCGACTGTTAACTTGTCTGAATAGAGCGAAACTGGTCATGTTAAATGCTGGCAGCATAACCAAGAGGGAAGCTAAAAAAGAAATCTTTTTTGTTCTACATATATCTCATGAGCCGGGTTTTTACTAAATACAATATTCCATTCCACCAGTTTATCATGAGTTGCACTGTGAGGTTATTTCAAAGAATATTAATACTTGCATTCTTTGTTGTAGGCACTGATTTTGTTAAGCTTCCATGCAAGCATTACTTTTGCAACAAATGCATGAAAATTTATGTGAGCTTGCATGTAACAGAGGGTAGTGTTCACAAATTAGTTTGTCCTGACAACAAATGCAATGAACTCCTACCACCTGGAGTGTTAAAAAAATTGCTTGGAAACGATGCATTTGAGCGATGGGAGTCTTTGCTACTGCAAAAAACATTGGATTCAATGGCAGATCTTGTATATTGTCCTAGATGTGAAACCCCGTGCCTAGAAGATGAAGGCCATGATGCTCAATGTGCCAAGTGTTTATTTAGCTTTTGCAGTCTATGCAGGGACCGCAGGCATGTGGGGGTTCAATGCTTGTCACCAGAGTTGAAGCTTCAGATTTTACAGGTATTCTTTGACCTACGAGAACACTTTTTTCCATTCTGGTAGGCTTGGTTATTTTTTTGTTTGAGTTGTTGAGAAAATTTTCTTTCAGCTTCTAATAAAGTTAATAGAAGTTGGCTTCTAGTAAACAAGGTGTTAGCAACTATTATAGAACTTTCTTGAATATGTTTTATTTTATATCTGATTAAAATGTCCTTGTGATGGTTTGTTTTGAGTTACAAAGTCACTCCCTTTGGGTGAAAGCGTTTCATATGTATGCTTTTGAATTATTTTTAGTCTAGGCAAGAGTCATCCAACCTTCACGAGATTCAAAGAAGGAAAGAGCTTGAAATCATAAATAACATGCTAAGTCTTAGAGAGGTATTCCGTGATGCTAAGCAGTGTCCCAAGTGCAAGATAGCTATATCACGGACTGAGGGCTGCAACAAGATGGTATGCCTGAACTGCTCTCAGTTCTTTTGCTACCGCTGTAATGAAGCAATTGATGGCTATGATCACTTCAAGTAAGCCCTCTTACTTTTGATGAAGTTACATTCTTCTTTTCCAGCTGCAACTTACTAATTTGTGAAACCAAGGAACGGTAAGTGTCAACTCTTTCCACCCGAAGCTATCGAACAGTGGGAGCAGCGAGTTAATGAGCGTCAGATAGTTGGTCAGATACGAGCCCAGCTCAATGCCAGACATCACAGATGTCCAAACTGTGGGCAAATGAACGCAAAGGTGACGCTCTGCTTCTTTGGCATGTTATTATATTTTTGTCATGCCATGAAGTCACCTTCAGATATTGTGTTCCGGTGCAAGTTTTATGATGGGAAATAACTAAGAGCTTATGGTCCAAACAGGTTGGAAATAACAATCACGTTTTCTGCTGGTCTTGCCAAAATTACTTTTGTGCCTTGTGCCTGAAAACTGTACACCGAGCTTCCCATCATTATCGACCAAGCGGTTGCAAACAACACACGAGGGATTAGAGAATCGGTACAGCCTTCACATGACCAGAATGATGGATTCAAAGTGGAAGATTTTGTTACAGAGTAAAAAAAAGGCATTCCTATCTGCAATTTGAACTTGGCAGCTAATTTATTTCTTTTGGACATATTATTCATAGATGCTGTTTGGATGGTATCATCCTATTGAGCTGCTCTACTTTTCCTTTGATATGCTCTTATGCCGCCGAATGTTTGCAGTCCTTGTTCCAATTTTCATCAACAGAGCTTCACTAAAATTGCATATTATCAAGCGATGAAGGGTGGAACTTCTGACAAAACAATTGGCAACAGGAAAGTCGATCTTTTTTCTTATTGGAAACAACAGTGATATGCTAGTCATTCGCAAAATAACAACTTAATAACATGTCCAATAAAATTCAAGTATAGTGTTGAATCGGAGTATCTGATGTATGACTTTGTGAAGATAATAATAAGCATAGAAATGCATTGGAGTATTATAATTTATGCTTCTCAATCTACTTTGCTGCATCATCTGAGCTGAGTTTGTTGTTCGGTTCATTTCCAATGTTAGAGATGAGTCTAGTTTGTCGGTCCGTTGTCCAAGCCTTCTGCGACCAAACTTCCATAGACTACTTCCTTGTGTGTTTAATATATAGACTTCCAATCATGTGTACTGAGTATAATTTCTCTGTGTTTTGGGAGCCCCCTACTTGTTGAAATAGTTATGCTCATATGTTGACAAAAACAGCTATTATTCATGGCCTTCACCATAGCTGCTGTTCTATGCCTTCCTGTAATAGCTAATTGTTTTGTAATTTATATGTGAATGTTTTGTGTTGAAAAAAAAAGATTCATGTTGTTAGTTTGATGCAATTCCTGTATTTCCCCCCCTAAATTCCTCTTTTTTTTTCGAACAAAAATCGAACTTTTTCCTTGAGTAACAAAACAGAAGCATGGGGTTGTTTATACCGGGGATTTAGTCGGATGCATCTCTGAAATCTTGCTCTTCTTGTTTACTTCAAATCAAAGTTAATAGCATTTGCCCATTAGTACTCGTTAGTTATTAGCTTTCTGATCCATATTTTACCCAATTGTTTTCCGTTTTAATGTGGAATATTGTTATGGTGATCTGTTTTTCCTTTGTAGGTACTTCAATTTTACCCAGCTGCCTCTTTTTGTAGCATATGTGCGTTTATTAAGCTATGTTTGCCAATTTTTGTGTGCTTTAATCAGACTGACCTTATTCGTTAACCGGGACATACATAAATAAATCACCTCTAGTTCTTCATTTATATGCATCTACTTATAGGTGATTGAACAATTCTAAAGGCGATGAACAATTTTCATGTAAAAGATTTCAATCAATCACCACTTATTTGATGACAGACTATCAGATAAGAATGCTTGCATTTATTGTAATGTATATGGAATAATCTATTGTAAGGTCTTACGGCCAATATAGTTGAATAATCAACTAGGTATAACTAAATCATCTCCAATTGAATATCATAAGTGGTAATTTTGAAATTTTGTTAATAAATGAGTATTATTACCTATACATATTTAATTACTCATGGGTCTTACAACCAATATTGAGTATAAGATCTTATAACTAATTATTTCAATAGTTTTAAAATGACATTTGGAGATCAATCTGTACATTTATACAAGTATTAGTATACATAGGGGTGCTAAAAAGTCAATCAAAATTGTATCCGCTTAATGTCGGCTCAATTTCTTTTGAATAAAAGTTTGTCTTGAATAAAGCAAGCAAGACCAAGACCATACCTTTGTTCGACTTGACTCAATTTGATTTCTAATTCGATAATTTACTTTAGATATAGTTTACATGGTTTTGATATAGTCATTTATTTAAAATATAAAAAGTGATAGACATAATCAGATTGTTATAATAGTTTTACATGATTATATAAGAATTTTGTTTGCAAACAAATTATTTGACATACAATTGAACTAAAATTATATATATATATATATATATATATATATAATATAATGCTCGAACTTTTTCGTATTTGACTCAAACCCTTTTGAGTTTGACTTGAACCTAAGATAAACTAGTTATGTTACATCCCAAATCCGGTTCACCCTCGTGAACCGAACTGACATGTTATGGGTTCCGGTTAGGTCGGCTAATCCGAACCCAACTTGTACGGATCCAATCTCGGCGTCTTAAAGTGAAGATACGACTTGTCATATATGCATGAATGCATAAAACCCTAACAGAATATTACATGGATGACAAGCAATTTGAATCACACACCAATACCATTACGATTAAATTAATGAAAAGTATAAAATGTAACATATAGAGTTTTCTCTAAAAATGCAATTAGGAGCCACCATGTCAAGTCAACATATGCAAATATAAATATAATTATAAATCAACAACTTTATTCATACATAAATTTAATCTACTTAAGCATCTTTTTTGAATCTTGGGTCTCAACCCACTTGTGCCATTTATTCATATTCCATATCATAACATTATGTCTTAGCAATTCATCACATCATCATGCTTTTCATTACTTCACATCAGTTCAAATATAATAAAAGCATAAACAGAATATTAAACATTCAGTCACCCAATACATGTGTGTGTGTGTACAAAAAACGTCATTACTCCTCCGTCCAGGCTGGCACATCCATCTCATACTCGTCACCTACATATAGTACAAAAATCGTCAGTAACGAGTGTTACCGGCCCAGAAAATAACTAATAACAAACTGGCTACGAGAGCAAACTCTCATATGAAAGAAAATATTATATACTCCTCGTGAACTCTCTCAAGGGCATCTACTGAGGAGCCACTGGGCTGCAGACCCGGTAGCGTCCCGAACTGACTGAACTGCTGCTGCTAGTGCCTCTCTCGACATTTTCTTCATTTTCTGGTCTCAAATCCTAAGCCCTTTCCTTACATCCATATTTCTCCTCGCCTTGAGCACGAAGACCGAGTACTCTCAGGCAGTCATTTTCAGTACCCTTTGAACCACAAGTCATGATATGCGCTATACTAAACAGTACCCGTAAACCTCCACATT
>JAVDBV010078348.1:0-14019 GCA_032619315.1 Piper longum
ATGCGAGCCGGCATTTGTTAAGTATATTTGCTTACTGCCCGGTGTGAGGCAATTCTTGAAGTTTCATAAGTTTTCGTGGGTAATGGAATACCCACTTGCCAGTTTCTATTAGTTATTTTTCGGACCAGTAACATTCGTTACTGACGGTTTTCTTATAATATATGTAGGTCTCTCAAATCCTATATCGACTTCGGCGGAAGGACAGATAAATCCTACACACACTTGAGCTCAACATAAGATTTTCTTTCTTGCATTTATTTATATTTGATGTATTTTGATTTTGATTTGACAATGTCTTCCATTCTCATGACACCAAGAGGGTTATTTCGATCTATTTTATGGATCGAGTCTCACTGACTAGTAATATTAAACATGTCTCGACTCGATCGTAACATTTCTGATCCGGTTCTTAAGTGAACCGAAATTGGGGTGTTACAGAATCACAGGGTAGGTTTGGAAGAAATTCGTTCAGATTTGGCTCTTCTAAAGAGGGCAGTACTCAACAAGCCTCAACATGTTGTTGCTGACCAAGTAGTCAAACTTCCAAGAAGGTTTAAGGTGTCGGAGCCAACGAAATTCGGAAGAATCAAATTAGCAAAAGATCTGGAGAATTTCATCTGGGAGATGCAGGAGTACTTTCAAGTTGCTCAGATTCATGTTCATAAACAAGTTTCGATCGCCTGTATGTTTGTGACTGGTGATGCTAAATTATGGTGGAGGACACGCACCGAGGACGGAGAGAAGGTTAGACGTCCTAGGATCGACACTTGGGAGAATATGATGGGATAACTTAGGGATCGGTTCTTGCCGACCAATATAGCTTGGGTGGCGAGAGATACTTTAAAGAAGCAAAGACAGACTAGAATAGTACGAGATTACATCAAGCAGTTTAGCTCATGTCTTTTGGATATACAGGACATGTCAGAGAGTGATAAGCTTTTCAACTTTATGTCAGGCTTGCAACCTTGGTCGCAGATGGAATTGAAGAGGCAGAAGGTGCAAAATTTATAGACAACATTGAGTGGAGCGGATGCCCTAGTAGATTTGAGGCCTATGGTAGGTCAGAGTGGAGATGACCGAGTTCCCAAGGAGAGCAAGATGGCTAGCAATGGCAAGAGGTCATTTAAGCCAAGGCATAAAGGGAATGGGAAAGTTGTTCCTAGGGCCGAACAAGGCAATTCCTAGGGGGGTGATGTGAGGCCACAGTTGAGGTGTTTTAGCTATGGAAGACCTCACCGAGTTAAAGATTGCCCAAGCAACCCTAAGGGGAAGATGGTTGTAATGTAGGCCGAGGAAGGTTCTGATTCAGGTGAGCTAGTTTGGATGTCATCATTGGAGAAGATAGGAGCTCTGAGGGTTGAGAAGCCTAAACAAGGAGGTTTAGGGCTAATGTTCGTTTCAGTGATTTTGAATGGAAGACGAGTTTCAGCATTGGTTGATACAGGGGCAACGAACAACTTCATTTCGTCGAAGGTGTCGGATCGACTAGGTATGAAATCGAGGTTTACGAATACCAGGATCAAGGCTGTGAATTCACTAGTAAAGCAGGTTCAAGGAGAGGCTAGAGGAGTTCGGATCTATTTGGGGGAGCTCAGTGGCCTTGCTAATTTCATGATTGCGGAGATTGGTGACTTTGAGGAGATTCTCGGTAACAATTTTTTCCAATCAGCTTGTGTAGGAGGGCTGCCACACTTGGGAGGTGTGATGGTGAAGTCCCGGGGCAATGGTTGCTTTGTGAGGGGACACAGCAAACCTATAGGGGTAGGAGGTCCAGAGACTGGTGAGGTGAAGCTTGCAGCATAGCAAGTGGCCGAGGTCAGTGAGGAGAGGTCTACTCGTGTTGTGGAGGTGGTATGTAGTAATCCGGGTGCTCAGTTGGGTGAGTTTCCAGGTTTAGTGCCGGAAACCCTAGCTGGGATGTTTTCTTCCGAGCAGCTTGGTGGGAGTTGTGATGCCTTGGTAGTGCCAAGGCCCTAGCCTGGGTGTCAGTGGAGATACCTAGAGGACTGGCAAAGTCTGTTGGGCGAGTTGGCAAGGTGTGTGTGGTCCAGCAGAGTGGTGTGGACATACTGGAGTTTGATAGCATAATCCGAATTGGGAGCTTTTTGAAGGTAGCCAACAATTTCAAGAATTCCTTTGAGGGTTGCAAGAGTGAGTTGCTGCATGCAGGCATGGGTAAGCTTTATATTTGTGTTCGGGGAGTAAGTCAGTATTCCATGCAGGTGACATGGGACATTCGGGTAGAGAATTCTCACTACCGTCAATTGAAGTTACTAACTAATGATGAGATGCTGGGAGAACCATCGTATCAAGGGTACCACTTGACGGAGACGGGGTGTCAACAGAAGATTAGCTTCTTCCCTGTGTGAGAAAGACTATTTGGGCTGAACAAGGTCTGTATGTCTAGATCCTTCACGGGGTATCCACAACTGTGTTCAACCAAGGTTGCTACAGATCGGGTACGAGCTGATGGAGTAAGTGCTGAATCTAGAGTTAGGGTTTCACTTACGGTGTTTGGTTTGTAGGGAGGAAAATCAGCCTTCTCTTATCCCACTTGTCTAGAGAGACAGCAACTAGATGAGGTGAGTTCGTATTGGGTTGATTACCAGCAGTGTTGTACATGGAGGAGGAGAAACAAGGTCGAGATGCTTGAGTTGACACTGGCTATGTTGTAGAGTTTTAAGGATGCTTTGAGCTGGAAATTCCTTGAACCATGGGGAGTTGTGTGTTCGAGTTGGAGTCAAAATGGGGCGGCTGGAGCATGGAGTCGATGGGAGTGTGTAGGTGTACATGCAAGGTCTTAGGCATGCGAGATCGGGGATGATGCAACATGGGAGCTAGTACCACAAGGTGACAAGTCTATGGTACATAGAGCGGGGACGTTGCTGTTGTGTCAGGGTGACATACCGTGGGGAAGAATCAAGTGTGACTTCTTATTGATGGAGAGGGGGATAGACATTTTTCCCGATGGGGACATCGGCTCTCATGGGTGGGTGAGGATGTTACAGACCTGATTCATGGGCATCACCAGATGCTAGGATTTGGGTGTTTTCCCTAGTAGTCCAGCGTCCATGAGGGGGTAATGGTGGCTATCAGAATGGTGGAAACAACATACCGAGGCTGATTCATGTTTAGTTGCAGGTGACAACCAAGGTGTGGATAATGGATGCTGGAGGTCGAGTAGCGGGTGCCAAAGTACTGAGCATGATGTTGCTTGACGCACCGAGCGACCTCGTGACAGGAAGTCCATAGCATGAAGGGTTGATGCTAGCCGGGAGGTTGCTACCGAGCATGTATCGGGAGTGACTGGGAGTACCGGGAGCAGATGTTGAAGTACCAAGCGTCATGATCGAGTGAGCAGCGGGTGACGGGTCGTGACTGAGCATCGGGCGCTACCTGGTGAGTAGCGTGACCGTGCGTCGGGCCCTACCCGGTGACAGGAGTGATCGAGCATGTACGGTACCGAGCGTCGGGTGTGACCGATAGCATACCGAGCGTTGGGTGTGATGGATGCTGCGGCCGGGCGTGCATGACAGGTCATTGTGCATGACTGGAGCCTTGCGGGTGCACGCACGATGCATGGACGCGATCGATCACGGTAGTGCAAGCGCATGCTGGGACCGAGTGGATGCTGGTGTATGGTGCGACCAAGCTGCCGAACGCTGGGATAGGTCAAGTGCTGGTTAGAGTCGAGCCAGTGAAGGTGAAATAGTTAGGTTCCTATTTTGTAGGGATTGCTGTCGGGACTTGATGGATCAGCGGGGCCGCCATCAGGTTAGTGGATTTTTGTTACCAGATTGGATCACGATTTGGGAGGAGATCAAGATCGGATATTTGCAACTAACTCCTGGAGATAAAAATGTGGCCATGTGGATAAACTTGGAAGTGGAGATAAGGACACGGTGGATCTTTGCTGGATCTTTTGGAGATAAAGATGCTGGTGATTGTTGTTTATCTGGAACTAGGAGATATGCTAGAGTACATATACACAAATTGAAGTAGAAGTAAGAGACTTTTCTTTTGGAATTGGAGAAGGACGTGACTCTCTTCTAGAATAGAGAGGAGCCAATTGTGGGGCGGACTCTTGGTGGAAGAGGACGAGCAATTGGTGGAGAAGCGTGTGTTGGGATTGATTTGCAGAAGACACCAAAGTTTGCTACAGACAGGCCTTTGTGGTGAAGGGCTGGGAACTTCGAGTTGCTGGGCATCATCGACCGGGGCTTATCAAGGTACACGTATGTGGTTTTACAACCTAGTGCTATTCCAGTATTGCATTCCAGTATTGCATGTAATCAAGATTATCAGTGGGAGGCAACTTGAGGGTTGTGGCTGGGATTGTGGTAATTTCAGCATTGTGAGTTCCATTGTAGTGGGTACATTGGGGCGAGGTTGTGGGGCTGTCCACAAGCCGAGCAAGTACTTGTGAGAGGAGTCAAGTGCTTGTAATTTCCTTGTATTGGTTTTATAATATAAGGTTGGGAAGTGTTTTTCCCGTATCTGTGGTCTTACTTTTTGGCTGACGTCATAAGACATGGAACTTTAGAACCAAGTCGGGTCGAAGTTTGCAAGGCATCGGTTGTGGTAACTGGTTTCTGAGAAGAGCAAGGGGCAGACGACACGAGCGAGTCCAAATAGTGCAATCGTGTAGCGGTATTTATTGGCGTGATTGAGCGAGTGCTGGTTGGCACTAGCGTACAGTGGCATTGAGGAGATCATTACCAGTATTGCTAATCGATAAACCTCATGGTGTTGAGTTGTGGCCGAACACAAGTGTTGGTAGTTTGGTGTTTTGCTTCGGGGATTTTATTTATATTGCATAATTGATTTGAGGCTGAGTGTTTTTGTGGTAGAAATATGCCGCACAGGTCTGACATTGGGGCAAAAAATTTTGTCCTATAAGCGCACCTGTGACAGAGGTATCAGAGCTTCTTTAACGCTATGTGCAAGGACAACTCACAATCAGCGGAGAACTTGCAGGACGATCACATGGAGACATGATCGAATAATGCTCTCAAGGAGAGAGTGGCACGGTTGGAGGTCCGACCAATGGTGACAGTAATATTTACACGGTGGTTGATCAGTTGGAAACCCTAGCCGAGCAGGTGGAACGGGTTGTTGATGCACCACCCAAACTGCCTTATAATGTGTCCTAATACGTTATTCGGCCTAAAACTATTTCTACGATCCAATCTATAAAAAAAAAAATACTACATACTCTCATATATTCTGATAACTCATTTCTCATCATTTTTTTTCAATGTTATCATCATATATTTAGGTATACTTGACCCTCATCGCTCATAACTCATGGCTGGCCTTGACTTATCACGCGGTTTATGAACTGACTCAACTCGAACCAATGGTTGAACTGAATGGTTTGCTGCAATAAAACCCTGACTTGAGTCACTGGTTTTACAGATCTATAAAGGTCATAAGTAGGCTGATTATAACGTAAGGGTGAACACCATGGAATTGTATTAAACCATACCGCATCACAAAGCCGAAGGTGCTCACTTGAAGCTGATCACGACAATCCTACCACACGAACATCACGCTAGCTACTCATGCAGTCATCTAACAACTGGATGCCGAACTCTATCTTTGCTCATTCCGGTGCCACAATGTGGTCGTCTCATGATCCGATTGATAACCACCTAATTTGACCATTGAGTCAATGATCTGCTCATCTGATCACTAGTTTCCCATTTGATCATTGACCATCTATTCTACCAACTACTTGTTCATGTGCCTATCATCCCGTTCATTTGTTTTCTTGATCATCTTCGTGACTGTTGGCTCTTTAACTGCACCATTCTATCCCTTTGTCCTATGTGACCTACCTGATCATTATTTGTCTTACCGGGCTCCCCATCTATCGACTAAGTTGACTAACTGTATATTGAGTCCCTCCCGAAGCAAGCTTCCTTCAGCCATGTCCACCACACCAAGGTTGGCCATGGATGATTGGTTATCCATGAAGGAGGGCAAGCTCTTAGACTTGTACCACTCGGTCGACAGTTGTACTATTCAAACGATGTTGTGTTATTTGAATGTTCATCGGCTCAATTAGTGGTTCTCTTTTTGTTTGTCCATGATTATTTGATTATTTATTATACTCTATGTTATTTTGTCAAGTGATGATCTGATGTTATTGTTGGGTTTATCTTACATCGGTCGTAAAAGGTGTTAATGATTTGTACATAGGCTAATACGAAAGCCTTATTCCTTAAATTAACTTTTGGATTAAGAGATGCCCATGACACCTATTACAAGTCCCTTTTATGAGCCCAAAGGGCCCAATAAGTGGTATCCGTTTATCTGATTCTCCTTCGTGGGTTCTACCTTATGATTTAAGGGAAGTTTGTCACACGAATACATTTAATAACTTGTATATATGTAACATATATTTAAATAGAAACCTATGAAAAAATGTTGAAGTACTAATGTATAAATGATTGTTTGTGAATAGAATGAATGTGTGTTGTGAAGTATAAAGTGTGAAGTGTGAAATATGTGAAAGAATTCTTTGTGAATAGTATGACGTGTGAATGTTAGTTGTGTGTGCTTTCCTACTTATTTAATTTAAAAATTGAAGGCAAACAATATAACAATTAACCAAGGCACAAAAAAAACTAACCTAAACAATTTAGAACTAGTATTCGAGCAATCAAATTCAAATATCCAAAATGATAAGCATCCACAAAACTTCGAATAAAGTTTAGCGCTCAGCACACACAAAACATAGTGAAAATAAAGTTTAACACACATCAAACTTCAAATATCTAAAATGAAGTTGAGTTCCACCAAACTTCGAGGCTGCAAGTTATCTTCTTTTTTTTTTCTTTTTTTTTTTCATATCTGCAATTTAATATAGAATTCGTAAGGAGTTTAAAAGATTGGTTTCAAATAGGTTCATGATGTACAAGTAATTATACCAGCTGTCATGAGTCTCTTTCATTCGGTTCTTTTGATTCTTTCTTTGCCTTTTCATTTGTGAGCCACTTGCTTTATACTTGTCCATACTAGAAACATGTAAAATACAATTTACTAAGTTCTATAATCACATATAACTAAATAAATCTAGATAGGAAATAAGAAATCTTACTCTTCATCTTCTTCAACATCTCCAGTTGAGTCTCTGAATTGTATAAAGGTCGCAACCAATTTTGTGCACATATAAGTGCCTCAACTATTTCTGATCTGAGGCAACTTCTATGGTCACTAATTAGTCTTTTCACATGTGCTGAATGCGCATTCAGAAGCTACTAGAGACATTGGTATGGATAAGATATCATTTGCCATGGCCGAAGAGTTTTATATTTAATTGTATTATTCTTCCAGTACTTTAGAATGTCAAATTTGACATCTTTTATAACTTTAACAATTTGCATATTCTATGTAGTTGTGTAGTTCAGATTTGAGAGTTACCTTTCGTCTCTCAGATCTTTCCACAAATGTATTATATGCTTCATCATCAAACATATTGAAGCATAAGCTAGACAGTAGACTTTTCTTGCTGTTCTTAGTGTTCATTGGACCTCCTCTCAATGTCATAAAGGTAAAACATTTCTGCCAATGTCTTTGTCACTTTCGTAAGCTCTTCTGCAGCTTTTTCTTCGTAGACCAATGGGTAACAATATTTTACTATCATTTTTCTCCTTGGATTCAAAATAGTTGTTATTGCCAACACTAAGTTAAAATCTGCCCAGTAATTCTTAAATTTTTCCTTCATAGCTTCAATCATGTTCTTTATGTGTGATTTTTGAGGTGAAAGTTCTTCATCCAAAGCACTCAAGCAGGAAAAGGTTAGAAGTGGGGCACATGGATGCTGAAAGTATCTCGGTTGCTTGGTAGAACTTTTCCAACAGACCTTCAATATGCTCATATTTGTTCCATTATTCATCTGGACACCATTTGTAATTAGGATCAGTATCAGCATATTGTGCAAAGGCAGGTCTAACCTCTTTGGTAGCTTTTAGAATCATATATGTTGAGTTCCATCTTGTTGACACATCTAGCATAACTTCTTTTTTCCCCGATAGACCAAACCAACTAAAGAGGTTGGTCTCAAAGTCTAGCTTACGGCTTGCAGAGCTTCGAATGTAGTGAGCACTCTCGAACATTATTAATCAAACTCTTGACCCATATTGGACAATTAGGTTTAAGACATGAGTACAACATCTCATGTGGAAGATGTAAGGTAGACACAAGGTATTTCTACTCATGAAACTCATTTTAATAATTTTTATCATACTGTCATTTACTACAACTTTGTCCAGTGTGATTGTGAATACCGTATTCTCTAAGCCCCATTCCCTTCAAAGTCGAGTCATCATATTTGTAAGTGCTTGTCATGTGTGTGGTGGAGGGAAATACCAGAAGCTTAGGACTTTCTTTTACATCTTCCAATTCTTTTCAACATAATGTGCTGTGAGAGACATATGATTTTGTCCTTGATGTCCAAGTATTTGTTGTAAGACAAACAATACTTACTTCATTCAGCCTTGTTCTAATTTTTTGCTTCTCTTCTTCATATATTTTCATGCAATCCCTCTTAGTTGTATTAAGAGACAATTTCTCATGCCTTGGTTGAAGAGTTTTGCAAAAGAAATTGAAGAGCCTACTTTTCACTGAAAGTTTCTCATCAATGATAATCATCATGACAAGAACCTTTCTTAACCTGTCTTTGTCATACATCAAGTTGGTAACACTAATTGTAGTCTCATCCTCAGGTATTGGTTCTAACTAGAGGTGCCTCTCGGTCAGGTTTAGTCGATTATTGCTCATACAAAACTCGTTAATTATCTTAAAACTATGTACCAAACTCGACTATTTATCATTTAAATTTTTACTATCCAAACCTGAACCGAGTTAGCAAACCCAAATCCGACCATTTAAAACATGATTACATAATAAAAAAATTAAATTAAATGGCACTATGAAAAATAAAATTAGAAATACTTATTTAAAAAAAAGGATGTTAAATAGGCTAACAAAAAAAGATGAAAACATATTAATTTTGCATATAAGAAACATCTCTTTATAATTAAGTTTAAATCATATTAAACATAATTTTTATAAAAAAATTATATTATTAAAAGTGGGTACTAGATATCCGATATCCAAACCCTGACCATTATAAAATTGGTACCAAGCATCTTAAAACCAAACCTGATTACATGAATACTAAACCCGGACTTTTTGGGTTTGGTCGGGTCGGGTTTCACTGGTACCTTACTTAACGGGCACCCTTAGTTCTAACTAAATCTCCCTCTGCTCCTTATCATTGTGTTTACGTTTATTGCAGCTCTCTAAATGTCTTCTGAATGTAGTTGTAGAATCTTCGACAACTTGTACATGTTGGCGCAACTTGGACATTGAGCTTTGGGCTCTCCACTCGGTAAGGTAACCATTTTTAGCTCCTTCCATACATGTGATCTACGTTTTGGTTGCTTCTCATCATCTTGGCCTTTTTCTTCCATCTTAATTTCATATGTTGTTGTTGCAGGAACAATCTCAGGCTCGACGTCCTCATTCAAGTCCACAATTGGTACACTCACAATACTGCCACTCATGTTTTAACCACCAGAGAAACCATCAAACAGAAAAAAAACGTTATAATCAGGTATGTACAATTAGATTTGGCTCTATATAATTATGTAAGCATTTGTTTTTGTCACGAGCATTTGGTCACTAAAAATCTAGGGTAGAAATAGAATAAGTACTTGGTGTATTTCATGATTATAATCTTGTATACAATGGCTATCTCTTAATACTTATTTACAGCAATTCTATTCCTGATTCTAATTGTAATATTGGTACTCTGGTCGTACAACAAGTGAATAGCATGTTAAAAAACAAACTCTTAAAAGAGCATTACAAACAAGAGTGACAATATTGAGCATTACGTTTTATTTTTGATCTTTATAGAGCATCAAACTTTTTTATGTGATGGTCGTTTTTTACTACAAGTTGTTTACTGACATATTGCAAACTACTATAGCGGCGAAAAGCATGGATTTTGTGCTCAAATATGCAAATATGGACATGCTATTTAATTATGAACATGTTTTATTGCTGCAATGTGAATACATGAATATAACTAAAAGTTAAGAAGACATACCTATTTGCAGATTAAGGAGTGATTACTCTTGCAGTGAATACTCTTATCGTTGACTCGTTTAACTTGTATCTTTTGTGGTGAAATGAAAGGTTGGATCGTCCATTGCTAGGGTTTTATGTGTGTGCATAAGTGCTGTAGAAGGTAAAATAATCATTATGATTTATGCATGGCTGCTGACATTTTCATTAGTTAAGTAAAGGTGGGTACCAATAGTCATTTTCTTGGTTGACATGTAATTTTTTAGTAAATTGTGTTGTCCATGATGCACTTACTTCCTTTTAGCATTTCAGGTGGACTGAGTTTCACATATTGTAATTTCAATTGTATGATTTGTGTTGTCCTGTTTTGTAGAAGTATATATATGTTGTCGAGTCGAGTTGGATCGAGTTTTCTACAACTCAGAAACCAACTCAATCAAGAGCAAGTGGGGTCGAGCTTTTTATCTATGAGTTTCGAGTCGAGTTAATATATTTTTGAGCTCGGTTCGAATCCATTGGAATCACCTATTTTCGTGAGCCAACTCGGCCCATGCCCAGCCTTACATACAGTGTACTACACTATGACCTCCGTGGACCGTGACAAGGATTTAATGAACAGTCCGTGACCGGCTTCTGGAGAAGTCTCATCTTTTTATTTCTTATATATTTTTAATCTTTTACCCGCCGTTTTGTCGCCGCCCCTCCCACTCTCTTCTCCGGTCGTCGGCGATGAGCGACGGTGGAACCGTCGTCGACATCTACCCATTGAGCGGTCCCCTCAGAGGGAGGAGACCATCCTTGAGCGGGTCGAGAGGATGAAGTCGAAGTGAGGGCGAAGGTTTTTCCTAGATTCGCTTCTTTATTCCGATTGATTATTGGACTTTTTTCTGTTGTTTTTTTTTTCTTTTGAATCAGCTATGCGAGGTGTGGCATGAGGACTTGCGTGGAGGGAGTGCTTCTGGTATGTATTGAAAGTTTCTGTTTATATGGTGGTAAATATACATATTTTTCACTGGTTGTGCTGCGACATGCTAAGTTGTTGAGGGTTCCTATCTGCTTGCTATTGGTTTAACTGTTTTGGGGTGATCAGCAGGATTGTTTATTCGATTCGAGGGAGTTTCTTTGTGTGGAACATATTTGTATTTGATCTGATTGGGTTTGCGGTTACCTTCAGCTTGGGCGAGCTGAATTTGTGTTTTTTAGTGTATAATTTACAGTTTTTATATTATCTAAAGAATCAAAATATCTTTATATGTGGCAATATCTCATATAATATGACGTAGCCTTGGATTAAAATTTAATTATCTGATTTAAGATTGTTATTAAGTTGTGCTCTTTCATTCTTCTTCTTTCACGCCATATCTGAAGGTCTTAGGAACATAGATCGTAAACTACAACTACAATCTATGAGATTACAAATAGTAAAATTTTGGATGGCTGGATGCCATTTTTTATTTTATCCAGGATTAGGACAGGCAATGCACAATATTGTTATTAAGTTGTGCTCTTTCATTATTTTATCTAAATTTCTCGGAAGGATATTTACTGTAAATGATCAGATTCTATGTAGATCAAGCTTTGAATTGAGCCAAGTTGTGTAGGCACGGGCTTTATTTAACATCAAGTCGAACTTTAGATTGAGGTTTTGTCAAGTACCAGAGTCATATTAAACTCAGCCAAGCTTTGAACAGCCCTACTCTTAATCAGTTTTTTTACTAATTTTGTGGAAGATAAGATGGTTCATTTTTATTTAACTTCCTTGCATCTTTTAATGATAGTGTAAATTTAGGTGTTTAATAACTCTGCCAAGCACGCAAGCTGTCAAAGAAGGGAATAATTAAGTACTTACCTCAATACTACTTACCGCAAAACTCCCCCCCATGTAGGCATAGTATGTGAACATACAGGGGTAAATATCAATTTCGCATATAAATTGGGGCAGATTAGTATTCCCTAGGGCACAGATTGCTTTTGGATGCGGTAATGGTTTTAGGAAACTGAAATATGTAATCTATTATTACGATCACTGGTTGCTTGTCAGGAACTGACCAGTGACTATGGTTCCCACTGCATTAAAAAATTAAAAAACTGTTTATCTACTGATTTTTTTGCATAAATGATGCTAGGTTGATTATTCCTAATGGATCTTTTAAATAAATTTTGTCAATCATCTTTGATTATTTAGGTTGAGTTGTTTCTCCTGCTACACAGTTTTTAGGTTTGGCCGAGGGAATTTTCTTGCATCATGTTGACAATGGGATAACAATTTAGCAATGATTATTTGAGGCGTTGACGACATTTATACCATAACATAAAAGCATGGTAAGTTTCCATCTTTAAGAGGGAAGTAATGGTGTAATGAATAGTGCAGGATTATTGGTAGTCGGCGGCCACCATGGTAGCGTATGTAACACCCCGATTTCGGTTCACCTAAAAACCGGATCAGAAATATTACGATCGAGTCGAAACAATCTTCTTGGTGTTATGAAAATGGAAAATAATGTTATATACATGTCAAAATACATCCAATATAACTAAAATCCAAAAAAGAAATAAATACGTTAAGTTCAAGTGTGTGTAGTATTTATCTGTCCTTCCGTCGAAGTCGATACATAATTTGCAAGACTTACGTATATTATATGAAAACCGTCAATAATGAATGTTACTAGTCCGAAAAATAACTAATAGAAATTGACAAATGAGTATTCCATTACCCATGAAAAGTTATGAAATTTCAAGATAGCTTTACACCGGGCAGTAAGTAAGTAAAAATATTTAAAGAAATGCCGGCTCACATGTATGGCTTATAATCATAATCAAATATACATACAGCGCTTATGCCTTCACACCTTTCATATCATCCGCCACTATACTCGAGTGGCAAAAAGAATAATTAAGTTAGTGCCACATTTTGAAAATGTGCTACATTATGCAGTGCTATCATACACCCGCACTACCTTATGGTTTGAAGGAGTATTAGCATGGTCTGTAACACCCCAAATCCGGTTCACCATTGTGAACTGAACCGGCATGTTACAGGCCCCGGTTAGGTCGGCTAACCCAAACCTAACTCGTGCGGATCCAATCTCGGCGTCTTAAGATGAGGATACCACTCGTCATGTATGGATGAATGCATAAACCTAAACATGATACTACATGGTTGACACACAACTAATTTTCACAACAATATAATTGCAATCAAAATCAGTAAAAATTCTAAAACAAAACGGACAGAATTTCCCCTAAAAATGTAATTAGGGGCCACCCTGTCGAGATGATGTATATATATATAAACATATAAACAGGTAAACAATTTTTAGTCACACAGAATCTAATATACAACATTATGAAACTATGGTCTCCGCCCATCTGTGCAATCTATTTTCATTTCCTTTTTCTTGCCTCACATTCTATCATCATGTTTATCATTCAATCATGTCATCATGTATCTCATTGCCTCACATTAATACTAATACAATAAAATCATAGACGAAATATCAAACCATTTAATCATGCAATATACGTGTGCGTGTGTGCAAAAGACCTCGTTGCTCCTTCGTCCAGGCTGGCACCTCCATCTCATCATGGTTACCTACATATAGTAAAAAAACGTCAGTAACGAGCGTTACTGGTCCGGAATATAACTAATAACAAACTGGCTATGAGAGCAAACTCTCATATGAAAGAAAACATATATACTCCTCATGAACTCTCTCTAGGGCATCTACTGAGGAGCCACTGTGCTGCAGACCCGGTAGCATCCCGGACTGACTGAACTGCTGCTGCTGTTGCCGTTTTGGCATCTTCTTCATTTTCTGGTCTCAAATCCTAAGCCCTCTCCTTACCTCCATATTTCTCCTGGCCTTGAGCACGAAGGCCGAGTACTCTCAGGCAGTCGCCATCAGTACCTTTTGAACC
>JAVDBV010078350.1:0-14645 GCA_032619315.1 Piper longum
CCCACCCCCCCTTCTTCGCGTCCATCTCCTCCTCCTCCCCTCTCCCTGCCCCTCCTCCTTCTTCTCCCCGCCGCCCCGGCAAGTACCACGAAATGCTCGACCAGTTCTTCTGGGAATGCGAGGCGGATCCGGACCACCGCCACACCCCGGAGGTGGACCGAATCCTTGCCGACGATCCATTTGTTGAGAAGAGGGACGACCTTACCCCGGAGGAGCTGGAGCAGAACCGGCAGTGGTGGGAGGCGTTCGAGGCCAGCCCCGTCGTGAAGTTCCTCCGGCGGGCGGAGGTGATCACTGACAAGATGAACGAGATGGAGGTCAAGGCCAACGAGAACCCGTACAGGAAGGAGGACCGGGAGCAGTGGCGGAAGCTGCCCCATGTGCCCGGCCTCGATGGCCGGCCGATGCCGAGGAAGGCGATCAAAGGCAAGAGGGAATCGGATGACAAATTCTGGGATTTCGCCCGCCAGTTCTTCTTTGGCCTTTGGGGGTTCCGCCAGCGGCCTTACCCTCCCGGCCGCCCCATTGATGTTGCCCAGGCTATTGGTTATGAGCGCTTGGAAAAACGCTACTATGATTGTGAGTTATTCCCATTTATCTATATTTTTTTTTCTTTTTTTTCGTTTTCGATGTTTATAAATTGAACATTTGCTTAGTTGGTATTTACATCTCAATTGTTTAACTTCCCCAATAATTTTCAATCAATAGTCGTGCATTTAGGGCTGACCCCTTTTGGGGATAAGGTGCAAGAATCCAATTAGATTTTGGAATGAACGGAGTGCCATTGATACGATTATCTTTTTCTGATTGTAACAATTGAGGGTGTGAGTTAAGCAAAGCTATAGTTCTTCTGTTTTTGAAGAAAATGTACCTTTTTGGGTGCATCCTATTAAATGTGATTTGTTCTTTATATCTTCTTCTAATGGTACCATCGTGTGGTTGTTTGTCGCTATATTATTCCTACGAACGGTGGGGGAAGTGGTATTTTGACTGGGATTGTTACGCATATGATCCTTTCCAATTTCCATTTTGATTTATAGATTTAATTTGTTGCTGCAAAAAGTGACTTCTTGGTGCATCGTGTTGAAAGTGATATGTGCATTTTATCTTCTCGTAGTAGCCCTGCACTATATTTTCTACTGTAGCCATCCATTATATTTTCTACGTTGTGTTTTAATCCTAGAGCAATGTGATTTGACATATGGCTCTTATTACATCTAATCCGTGAGCTTAAAATTGCAATTTGATAGCTTTCATATGAAGGCTGAGGCATCTACTTAGTAGGTTTAGAAATTTCACTTGGATGCTCTCTTCCTTGTTATGTCCACTTGTCGTTTTGGCCTGCGTGAAATTGATTTATTTTTGTTAGATATGGTTGTAGAGAAACTCTTTCATTTGTCATTGTTTCCATATAGAAAGTGGAAATTTTTTATGTTATTTATTTATTGAGTAAAAATCGCTGACACCCCTTGTTTTTGGGCAAAGTATCACTTGCACCCCTTAGTTTTAAAAATGATCACCTACACACCTTGTTTTAAAAAAATAATCACTTACCCCCCTAACACCGTTAATAAGTGGTTAAATATTAATAATGTGGTTGAGTTGGATCATGTTTTAAATTGATGGCATAGCAAACTCGGACACATCATAAAGGAAAAATATATTTTATTATTATTTTCCTGACTTATTATTGTATATAATTAAATATAAATATATAGAATATAATATTATTTTTAATTAGTTAAATATTGATGATGTGGCAATAACTTGGACTACATAGGGCAAACTCAAACATGTCATAAAAAATATACTGTAATATCATTTTTCTAAAAGTAAAAATCACTTACACCGTTGTTGATGTGTCTGAGTTTGGAGTGTCATTAAATTAAAATTTGATCCAACTTTCTTTGCATCATCAATATTTAACCATATATTAGTTATATTACTAGTTAATGAATATATAAATGGGTTAGGAAAATAGTAGTAATGTATATATTTTTTATCACATGTTCGAGTTTATCATATCATCATGTTAAAATATGGTTCAACTTCGGCTATGTTGTCAACATTTAGTGACTTAGTAACGGTTCAGGGGGTGTTAGTGAATAGTTTTTGAAAACATGTGGTGTAAGTGATCTTTATTTAAAAACAGGGGGTGAAGTCATACTTTGTGCAAACGGAAGGGGTGTAAGTGATTTTTACCCTTATTTATTTGTTTATAAAATGCCATTATTTTTGGTTTAATATATTGGTGGAATCTGATCATTCTATGTCATATTTTGTTGTAATTTTCTTCCTCTTTCTGTTGTTTCAGTTGCTATGAGAAGTGGTGGATGGTATTACAAGGACCGTTTGGGCCGGACAAGGGGACCATTGGAATTAATCACTCTAAAGACTGCCTGGGGAGCCGGTATCATTGATACAGATACTTTCATATGGGGGGAGGACATGGATGAATGGGCACCAATAGGAATGGTATATGGCTTGGAAAAGGCCATTGCAACGTGGGAAGGTCAGCTGGTTAATCTTTTTATTTCTCAAAATCAAAATTACTTTCTGACCAGGGTTGCTTTGACAATAATAACAGTAAGACTTGCTGCTTCCGCAACTGAGTTTATTCAGAAGCTTCAAAAAGGCATACCTCCATGGGTCCCACTGAAGGGGTGGGAGAAGAGAACATACCAACAGCTTCAAGAAGAAGCTATCGAAAGCAAGAGGCGAGATATGGCTGTAATGGAGGCAAACGGTGGTGTTTGGCCAGGTGTTAGGACCCCTAGCCATGCTTTATTTCTGTGGGCCAGTGGTTCTGAACTTACATCTATGCTGGAAAGGGACCACATGCCAAATAAGTTTATCCCAAGAGATCTCAGGTAATGCACATATCCATGCAGGCATGGCTTTATAATGTCACCTCTGTGAGGGTAATAACATTATACACAATTGATAGTCCTCTAATTGATGCAGTATTTTACGCAAATTGTAGGATATGTATTGGTTACAGCAACTTACAATACCACATAATTAGAATAGAATATAGATGAAATGGTTACACATTATTTGCTGAGGAAATAGAAGATTTATAGCGGATATAGCTGCATTAATGAGACTTTATTATGATTTTGTAATTGATGACTTGGAGACTTGAGAGCTCGAAGTGGATGGAGTTTGGTATGGCTAAAGTGGGTAAAGGAGTGCTAAGGGTAGTACTGTCATTATATGTGTTTGAATGTAATGGGCCGGCGGGAATTACCAAGGCATGGGCGTAAGAGCAGGGGATAAAACAGAGCATGATTGTCGGTTGTAGGCATCGATTGAATTGATGAATGAAAGTTTGTTTTCGTTTTGTTTTGTTTCTTCTTTTCTTCTCCGATCTTTCAGGAAGAACTAGATGCAGCAGGACACCCTCCTGTTCTTCAGTTCCTGATCGATTCCAATCCCTTTTCTTCGTGTTTTCATGGCGCCATTGAAGCAGCACAGCAGGCTGTGCAAGGGGAAGGATCGCTTCTCCGACGCTGGTGAAGAAGATCCTACCAGAGTTGCATCTCTGTGGCTTCTAGACTTTATATTGCTAAACTATGAAGAAATGGCTTTTTGGCACAAATATAGTCTTAGCAAGCATGAACTTGGGGTTAATCATTGTTATACTTGGTTTGAGATGCACCTTACTGGCAATAGATTTTTTCGCTAAATGAACAGAAAGAAGAGGGAAAGAAATAAACTTTAACTTGATTTATATTGTATGGTGGGTCATCTAGAAAGCTAATAATGCCAAAAAAGATGACGCCTGTGTTCAAACATTTGGCCTAGGAATGTGAACATGATGTATATTTGATACTGATGAATGTACTTTAGCTTGGTTGAATCTATAGATAGAATTCTTTTAATACTAATCTATATAGTACCTTTTACTTACTGGCGTGGATGGGCCTAGGGGGCCATACCATGTGCATCAGTCACCAAACGTTAAGCTATACTTGGCCATCTTTTATAAGTTATGGAGTGTTGACTAACGTCATGACTACCTTGAATTATGATTTTTATTCAATTGTGAAAATGGAGGCTTTGTTATATGTTGGTAATTTATGTCATATTAGTTGACAGACAATATTCTATTTTAGTAGTTTCCTAATTATATTAAAAGTGTCTTGTTTAAGAGTTTCTCATTATGTTAGAATTTGTTTCCTATTCTAAGTTGGTTTCTCACGAAGAAGTTTTTTATATTAGCTGTAGTCTTATTTAATTCTTTCCTATTCAACGATCAAGACTTGTTTTCCTAATTTAAGACTAAGTCTTATTTCGTTTGTACTAGAGTGTACATGAAAACAGTCTTTCTCTTTTATAAATATAAGCATTGTAGGCTACTTGCGAGATCCATCCATCATTATTGAATATAAGGATATTTTTCCTTGAATGTATGCTATCTTTGCTTTGTGCTTCTACTTGCTCATCTTCTTTGTGATTTTGAGTAGGATTATAGAGAAGAGGAATTTCTGTGAACTTTTTTCTCTGGTTATCTTACATTAGTTTGCATCAATTGGTATTCAGAGCCATTGATTCTCCTTGTGTTTGCACCTCCGCCATGCTTTTCAGCAACACGTTGTGAAATATCTTCCCCACCACCACCTCTACACCACCAAATAGATATTCTCTGTTTTGTTCACATTAGCAAGTTGGTTTCAATTGAGAAGTGCTGCCAGGAGTTTACTTCCACAAAGGGCGACATCATCCCTTGGTGTTGTCAAGCAAGTATCTTTTGAGGTTGCTTGGCCATCTTTTCTTGCCGCATGTGAAGTTTTAAGTTTGCTGTTTGGGGCGACACTATCCAGGTTTTTCAAAACTAGGTGACAATGAGTCTAGTGTGTGGAAACGTTGACTGCTTGCAGCAAGTCTGTGACATCAAGTCTATTTTTGCTCTTGGCGCTCATTATCAGTTTGGAATTCTGTTGCAACAATATAATTTGGCAAGGGTCAACCTCTCCATGCAATTGGTCTGATTTGTTGTTGCAGCAACTTCAATTGTTTTGGTGACATCAACGGACATCATCAAGGCGACAAAACAAGTTGATTCATCTTTTGCAACAACATATTCTACCAGCAAATTCTAGTGTTGCTAGAATTGTTGCCGCCAAGGTCATCTTCCGTACTGGCGACAACAGCATTGGACTTGTGAACGTCGACATCAACTCTGCTGGACAACATTGTTTGATCAAAAGGCGGCATCCTCTATGTGTTTTGGCAGCCATTCACAACTGGTAATCGTTACTGCAATTGGTTTTGAATTTTGTTTGGGCGATATCAAGATCTACTCCTTTTATAAGACTGCTCTTGCTGCTTCCTTTTGTTGCTGTTCACGGATCCTATTCAAGTTTTATTCTATTGCAAGAACTATAATTGCTTGGGCGACATCCAAGGTGCAGCCCTATCAATTAGGTCTGCCTTACTTAAGGCTGACATAAATCTGGTTTACCACTCTTCATTAGTGTGAGTTTTGTTGCCATTATTCAAGTTTATATTTTTTTGAGATTATTTTGGAGTAAAGACAAATTGATTCTGGTATATCTTAGGCTGCTAGTGCTTCTTTTGCAGCTGCTGTCCTAACCTATTTATTATGGGTATTTTGTTGAGCACAACCAAGTGAATTGGGGTAAGGTTCATTACCAGCTGCAAGGTATTCTTACTTGAATGGCTTCATGGCTCTGAAACAACAGCTGTGTGAGATTTCTAAATCTTCAACAATAGAGGATCATCCTAATCTTATTTTGCAAGCATCGAGGAATTCTAATAGTCACCAATGAAACCCGAATGAAAGCTCTTGATCAGAGTATGTCATAATTTAATGTACATTATGGTAGATTTTATGTAATGTGTCTAGCTATGGTAGATTTTATGTAATGTGTCTAGCTGGTCAAACTCCACAATTAGAGAGAATGAATGCACCACCTCATATGGCTACTATATTGCCCAAGCCTTTGCAGCCATGACAGCACAAGCAATCCATCAACGAACAGCGACATCATCAATTTTCCCTACCAACATGTCCCCTATTGAGAAGAATCCAAAATCAGATATTTTGACTACTTATCCTTATGATGTTAGGACTCGGGTGTTAGACAATTGTTCTCATCTTATTTTTCTTGAAATTGATACACTTGAATGGGCAAATTCTACAATTGACAAGCCATGAGAGTAAATCATTAATTTGGTTGTTACAAAAGAGGGTGAAGAATCGTCATCCTTATTGCTTGAAGATATGAGTTACATCTATACCTTGATTAAAGGGCCTTGCGATGATCCATATTGTTGAGATATTATTCTTGATAACTCAAAGCTTTTGATTTAAAAATTGATTTATCAAGTTTGGGTTTAACATTATTGGAGTAATTTGATGGATATATTTTCTCTCAAATGCGTGTTTACCGTATTAGTCAAAACATGAAGTTGCAAACTCAAGGATGAGTTTTCTTCATAAGAGGGGATTGATGACATATAGTTCAATTCATCATTGTATGAAACAAACACGATTTTCTTGATCTTTGTTCAATATATTTTACAAATTGATTTCCTTCAAAACTTGAGGATGAGCTCTTTTCAACCATGGGAGATTATTAACGGCAATATTCTATTTGTAGTAGTTTCTTAATTATATTATAAGTGTCTAATTTAAGAGTTTCTAATTACGTTATAATTTGTTTCCTATTCTAAGTTGATTCCTCATTAGAATTGGAATCATATTTAATTCTTTCTTATTGGAGGGTTAAGTCTTGTTTTCCTACTTTAAGACTAAGTCTTATTTTGGTTTGTCCTAGAACTATAAAAGAGATTTTCTCTTCTATAAATAAAAGCATTGTAGGCTATTTGCCATATCCATCCATTATTATTGACCATAAAAATATTTTTCCTTTGTTGTGTGTTATCTTTGCTTTGCACTTCTCCCCTCATCTACTTTGTGATTTTGAGTAGGATTGTAGAGAAGAATTTGGGTGAACCTTTTTCTCTTGTTGTCTTGCGTTAGTTTGCATCAATATTGAATGGTGGATCATTGGTTTCCATCACAATATTTTGTATATATGGCCTGCATTTACAAAAAAAATTCAATCACGTGAGTAGAATGTGAAGTTTTTCTTTTTGTTAAAATGCTTGAATAAGTTCAAGAATAATATTGATGACCGGAAACAAAAGGATTTGGCACTTGGAGATTTGTTACCTTTGTTTGCGGTGCAAAGGGTTTACTTATTTTTTGTCATTATGGACAATCTAATATGTTTCGTTGTGCAGGATAAAGCTGTCAAAGGTTATTCCAAATTTAAGACCATGGGAGATTTTAAATTTGGAACAAGCAATGGACCAAATAACATATCGAGGGCAATGGTTCCGTGAACCTCTTGGTTCTTATGCAACTGGTCCTCCATACATCAGGCATTGGAACAATGATGTCAAGGTATATATGTATACGTTTTTGTCAAAAAAGAAAAAGACAATCAAGTTTAAACTTTTTGATATTATTTGATGAATTTTGCTCCATTAAAAGTGGGGGAATTGGGGGGAGGGGTTGTGGTGGTGGGGGGAGTTGAGATCCTTGGCGTTATTGATGACATTTGCTTGGAGTTGTCTTTTGCAAAAATTTAAACGCATGGCAAGGCTGTGACAGCAGGTACTTTGGTCTGATCCCCTTTCCTGGACCATGCATATGTGAGATCCTTTGTGCATGGGGCTGCCGTGATGAGTTCTGCTCCTATTTTTCTACATTTTGATGGCCTAGAAAATAATAATAAAACATGCAGTGAAATGGTGCACGTGAGGTATTATATGTCCACTGAATATACATTTTAATGTGAACTTACCATCTAATTGTTTTCCAAAATTTGATTACATGTTTGATGATAAAAAACTTGGAGCTACTTTTTTATCATCTCCGTCATGTGATTGATGGTTTTATTCTATGTGCAGCGATTGTTTAGAATTTTCTACAACATGACCTACAGAGTATACAACAAGTTGGACCAATCAATCCCAGGATTTGATATTGTAATGAAAAGAATTCGAGCAGATTCAGCTGCAAGTGATGCCAAAAGGCAGGAGATAAGAGCTGCTCAACTAAGAGCACGGGAGCAAAAAATATACGGGGAAAAGAATGCAAGTTGATTTGGCTAACTTCTCTTCCCATTTTACTTCTTCTGGTAGAAGTTCAAAAATATGTAATTGTTAATATTTGTCTTCAACCTTCTATAGCGACATTAGAGTTTTCGAAATGGATCTCATCTTGTGCTTATCGACTCTGTGTATGTAGCTGTCCTTGTAGTTGTCCTTTTATGATTCTTCTACAGATTTGATGAAATAATTTGCTCAAACTCACATAATTTTCCAGTAGCATTATGAGATTAGCATTTTTTCATGAGGCAACTTTATCCTAAGTTTCCACAATATGACCAGTTTAAATATCTTTATCAGAGATTGAAATTCTTCCCGATATTTCTTGTTGCTTTTGCTGTTTCATTTCTACCAAGAAAGCATCAGTCTTCTTGGTTCCTTCAATCCATGGAATGCTGCAAAGTAGCTAATGAGCCTCTCTTTTACGGTAATTTGAGATTTTATATATTTATTTAGATGTATATTCACATCATTTTGGAATATTTTGATGTTATAAGTATTTTATTTAATTTTTTATTATTTGTTTATCTATTTATTCATTGATTAATTTTTTTATTCTTATTATTTATATATTTGTCGTATATGACAATGATGCAAAAATTGACCGATTTCACTCTAAATCGGATCGAGAGCGATCCGATCCGATTTAGGCATTGAATCACTTTATTGAAAATTGGGTGTCAAATTGTCTAATTCTATCCCTATTTTGATCGATTCTAAACCAATTCAGAATCTGTATGAATCGGTTTTAATATATAAATTATTAAAATATTTGATGGATGATATTAAATTATTTAAGTATGAGTAAAACTAAAATTAAAATTTTAAAAACCTAAAATCTATCCCCCTGCTCCCTCCGTTGGTTTGCCACCGTCTCCTATCCCTCCCTCCACCCATCTTCCACTGCCGGCCTCGCCCCTCCCTCCGGCCTTGACCATCCCTGTGCCACCGCTGGCTGGCCGCCCCATGCATCCGCCCTCCCTCCGCCAGCTGACTTTGCCGCCGCACCTTTCCTTCGACTACGCCCTCCCACCGCCCATCACTATTAGTCTGTCGCTGCCCTTCCTCTGCCTACCATCGTTGGTCTACCATTGCCCTTCCCTCCGGCCACTGTAAAGTTGGATTTTTTTTTTTGAAATTTTTCATGCTTTAAATATTTTTTTGCTATTGGTACAATTTTTTGCTGTTGGTATTATTAGTGTGATGGGTTAACATTCATTGTGATGGGTGCAAGCAGAAAGTGAAAAAATTGTTGGATTTGGACATTTAATTGGCTTTCTTCCATGACTTGCTTGGTCATTTTTCTTGGTTTATATTCATCTAATATATTAGTTTAAACAAAATTTTCCTATTGCTAGTACAAGTGGTATGTGTCTTTTTAAGTGCTTAATCATGTGGTGATATTTATGATTTTCACTCTATACTTGTAAGGATCAGAAGTCTGTGAAGTTCAATTTGCCATTATCGGTGCTATATTTATTATAGGGAAGATGGATATTGATTGGGAATATAGCAAACCAATTGATACATCCAAGAAGTAAGTTACCTGTGTAACTTTTGTAAAAAAAATTATAAGTGGATGGATATATCACTTCAAGCAATATATTGGTAGAATCAAAGGAAATGTTGCTGCTTATAAGAAAGTTCCTAAAGCATATGTACATAAAATGAAACATTATTTTAAAAGTGTGGAAAAGGCCAAAAAAGAAAAGGAAAGGACTAGAGAAAAAATATGGTCATATGGTTTGAATGACTCAGATAAGGAAGAAATTGAAGTTTGTGAGCAAAATAAAGAAAAAAATATTAGGTGTTCTAAGTCTATACTAGGAAGAGGAAGATATCTTTGGTTGAAAGTGAGAAGAAGAGTACATCAAAGCAAATGAGAATTTCTATGGCAATAGAAAAGAAAGCAAAAGAGCAATTGCACACAGCCATTGCTCAATTCTTCTATCACTGTGCCATTCCTTTCCATATTGTAGAGTCGTCTTACTTTCATAAAATAATTGATGTGGCAGGTAGATACGGTGTTCAAGGGATCAAACTCCGTGTAGAGGTTCTTTGTTAAGTAAACTTCTTACTGATGAAGTGGCTTTTATTAATGCTAGCTTAGAGAATATAAAAGTATTATGGAAGACATCAGGTTGTTCTATTATGTCTGGCAGGTGGACCAATCAATCTGGTAGAACTCTGATCAATTTTCTAGTTTACTGTCCAAGAGGAATGTATTTCCTTGGATTAGTTGATGCTTCAAGCAAAAAAAAAAAGGATGCTAATTATTTGTTAGTTTACTAGACAAAATAGTAGAAGAAGTTAGGGAGGAAAACGTTGTGCATGTCATTATTACTAATAATGCTTCGGCATACAAAGCTGTTGGGATGATGATAGAACATAAGAGACCATATTTATTTTGGACTCCGTGTGCTGCCCATTGTATAAAATTAATGCTTAAAGACTTTGCGAAAATTAAGAAAGTTAGAACATGGATAATGAATGCACAAAAAGTCACAAAATTAATATACAACTCTACACATGGTTGTTGGCTCTTATGAGAAATAATTTTACAAATGGGTAGGAATTGGTGAGACCTAGCGCTACTCGATTTACTACTCACTTTTTAACGCTTGCTAGTTTCCTAGAACATAAGTAGGCATTGAAAAAGATGTTTGTCTCTAAAATGTGTTCACCATCGAAGTTTGCAAAAGAAGAGGAGGAATAACAGCTGAAAATATTGTCTTAAGTGCAAATTTTTGAAAAAAGATGAAATTTGTACATAAAACAACTGAACTACTTGTTCCATTTTTGAGATTGTGGATAGTGATGAAATACCTTCAATGTCATTTGTTTATGATGAAATGCAAAAGACTATAGAAGAAATAAAAGTGGTACATGACATGAAAGTAGAACTATACAAATTATTTGTTGATATCATTACTAAATGATAGTGAATCAATTTTGTCATCCTCTTCATGCTGCAGCATATATGCTTAATCATCAAACTCGTTATCGCACTGAATCTACCATTGTATGTTCTCATTTGACTTACGCATCTTTATGATTGTTTTTCTTGTGTTTGACTTAGAATAATTTTGTAGCCAAGCGATGTGTATCGTGTAACACCCCAAATTCGGTGCACCATCATAAACCGAACTGGCATGTTACAGGCCCCGTTTAGGTCGGCTAACCCGTACGGATCTAATCTCGGTGTCTTAAGATGAAGATATGACTTGTGATACATGGATGAATGCATAAAACCTAGCAGGATACTACATGGATGACAAGCAAATTAAATTACACACCAATATAATTATGATCAAAATCAATGAAAATTCTGAAATAAAATTGATAGAATCTCCCCTTAAAGTGCAATTAGGGGCCACCCTGTCAAAATAATATATACAAACATATATGCATATATCAACAATTTCATTCACACAAAGTCTAATCTAATGTGCACTCATTCTAAATTTTGTGTCTTAGCCCACCTGTGCATTCTATTAATATTTCACCTCATGTCTTCATGTCCTAGTATTTAATCACATCATCATGCTTTTCATTTCTTCACATCAGTTCCAATATAATAAAAAATAAATAAATAAAATATTAAACATTCAATCACCCAACATGTGTGTGTGCAAAAGACCTCATTGTTCCTCCGTCCAGGCTGACACATCCATCTCATATTTGTCACCTACATATAGTACAAAAAAGCGTTAGTAATGAGTGTTATTGGTCCAGAATATAACTAATATCAAACTGGGTATAAAAGAAAACTCTCATATGAAAGAAAACAATCATATTCTCCTTGTGGACTCTCTGAAGCGCACCTACTGAGGAACCACTAGGCTGCAGACCCAGCAGCATCCCGAACTATCTGTTACTACTGATGCCTCTCTTGGTATTTTCTTACTTCATTTTCTGGTCTTCAATCCTAAGCCCTCTCCTTACCTCCATATTTCTCCTAGCATTGAGCACGAAGGCCAAGTACTTTCAGGCAGTCGCCTTTAGTACCCTTTGAACCACAAGTCATGACATTAGCTGTACTAAACAGTACCCGTAAACCTCCATGTTCTTGGAGTGTGAGGAACTCAAATGTGAAGTTATCAAGATCCCTCGAGAATGGAACAGTCCGCTACACTAATCTAGAGCCCGCTTTGACTGACACGGCATCCGCTCATGGTCCTTGTAGTCAATTTCTCCACCTCTCGCCTCACTGAAAACTTGATAAAATATATATAGGTCTGGGAAGGGATTTATATAATAGGCTCGAAGGCAGCTTGTAGTGGATCTTGTTTTTGAAATCATTCTCAAGGGGTCTCATCCTTAAAGGTTATTAATCCAGAAAATTGTTCGGCTAAATGGCCCGAGCTAAGTGGGATCCGATAAAACACCACTTAACTCGTCTTGCAAGTTATAAATAAAGCATGCAATAAAAAGAGCCTTAAATAGAGACGAGTCCTAAACAAACTTGATAGAAGCTCCAAGCGTGTCATCGCGCTTAGGCGGCGAGCTCCTACTCCATACCTACACATCAAATCTAAAAGCTAACAGCTACTAAATGAGTGATGCATCAAACTGACATGATCAACACACTCATAATACAAACATTTATCAGTAGTCAAACAATCATTAGTGTAAATAATTCTAAGTCACCCTATTTATATCAATTTTATTGTATTTTTCTAAGTTACATCGTAGCCACTTATCATGCTCATACTACCTCATTAGTCACTTAATCTTCATCATTCTTAATCACATCATGTAACTCATCATTTCATCTATAATTAAGTAATAATCATACAACTACTCAATCCTAGCATGCTCTGCTAACAATCATCAAATCTAAATAATCAAATGAAAGGTAATTATGCCTCATGTCATTAGCAATTGGCGACGGCTAGGGTTTCATAGTGCATGCATCTCGAACCTCGAATCGGCACTTGACAGCATCCGAATCTCGATCTGGTTTGACTGAATGAGTTCCGCGGAAGATCCGGTGAATTCCAAAAAATTCCAACAGTTTTGGTTTTCCGACGGGTTATAGTGGTTTTCCAGTGGGTTTCAGTGATTTTTCGGCAACTTTTCAGCTATTTTCCAGTGGCAATCGCCGGCGGCATCTACTAGTAGGGTGGTTGTGGTATGGGGCACTGTTGAAACTGGCTCGGTAAGCCCGACGTGTCTACGGCGTCGACATGGCTGATGGAGGTGGCGGCTCACCGAAAAATGGCTGAAACAAGGGCAGCCGTGGTGGGTGACTTGATCCAGCCAGCCTGGGCAGCGATAGGCTCCGATCTGGTCAGGGAAGATCGTTGGGTGGTCGAGGCGACCACTGGACGGCGACAACAACGGTTGCCGGCGGCACAATTGGTGACGGAAGCGCGTGCAACGGCGCGGCTTCCTCATGTCATGGAGGCCGGGCGGCGGCCGAGAGGGTTCAGAGTGATACGACGACACCATGGTGGGGCAGGGCAGCATCTATCGGCTGTTGGGCAGTGCAGGAAGCGGCGATGGCAACCACCCATGGGTGTGGGGGTGGGGGTGGCGTAGGGTTTGGAACGGGGGGTGGTGGTGAAGTGTCGGGGTTGAAAATAACTGGGTGGCATACTTGTAAATAAAACTTGATTCGACTCTGAGTCGAGTCATAATAATTACTAACTCGTAATAAATTTTAAAAAAATTCCAGAAGAAATCTGGAAAAATCCCATAAAATAAAATAAACATCATACCATCAAAATGACATGCTCTATAACTAATAACCCATCCAAACTATCCGTAACACCTCCTAACATGGTAAACGGCCTAAAACTATTTGTACGATCAAACTGTATAATAATAATGTACTGCATACTTTCATATATTCTGATAACTCATTCTTTTATGTTGTATTCATGACGTTATCATCATATACTTAGGTACACACATGACCTCTCATATCTCATACACGCGACTGGCGTCGGCTCAGTAGACGTGTTATAAAACATACTCGACTCAAAATAACGGTCAAACAGACCGGTTCTAAATATAAAACCCTGACTTGAATCGTGGGTTTTACATATCGTGCATTCAATGATGTCATTTGGAACTCGATGAGGTAGCTCGATCCATGGCATCTTTGTAGGTGAAGATACTATTATTTTTAATTTTTATATATAAATGTTTATGTATAACTAAATAGGATTACTAATTTTGTTTTAATATTTTTTAGTGGTCTGATTTTGTATCTACAAAAGGAGATTTTGAACATTCTCTTGCAATTACTAATAGAAAAGTTGATATGGAACCTCCATGAATAAGCTTGAGAACCCCTTTTTATATTGGAACCCCCAACACATTAACATGAAAACCCCATGAACAATCCAGCAACAACCCCTAAGAAAAGGCTAGAACTCAGATTTCTTAGAAAGATGATCAAGAATCAGAATTGAGGAAACTTGTTCCTAAATCCCAATTTCGAAACACTCCACAAGAAAGATGATCAATCTACTTGAATGTTTCTTAAG
>JAVDBV010078350.1:14996-27461 GCA_032619315.1 Piper longum
GCTCGATCCATGGCATCTTTGTAGGTGAAGATACTATTATTTTTAATTTTTATATATAAATGTTTATGTATAACTAAATAGGATTACTAATTTTGTTTTAATATTTTTTAGTGGTCTGATTTTGTATCTACAAAAGGAGATTTTGAACATTCTCTTGCAATTACTAATAGAAAAGTCCTTCATCAAGGTAAAATCCACCTTACTCCACATTTCATTTTTAAAGCAAGCTTATAAGTAAATCCATTTGTCAAATGTAGCATCATGGTATAAGCTACGCCCAACTACAAAAGATAGCTATTAGAATACTTAGTAAAACTTTATCATCATTGGGATGTGAATAATTGGAGTATTTTTTACCAAGTTTATACCAAAAGAAGAAATCGACTTGTAAGGAAGAGAGTAAATGATCTTGTATATGTTGACTACAACATGTAGTTGAAAGAAAAAGATTTGAGATAGAGGCATAAGTATGATATAGTTAGTGAACATTTGAGTTTGGAAGACTCATTAGATGAGTGGATTGGAGAATGGAACAACCAATCACGATCGGTAAATTTAAATAAAGCTTACATCACATTTATGATTTTGTGTATGAATTTTTTTCAGAATTGAAATAAATAGGGTATGCTTTTTTCTCTGTGTAGGATGATTTCTTTGGTACCAATGTTGACAAGAGTGATAGTAAAGAAAAAGAGGCCTTTGTAGCAAATCAAAGTGGCAGCACATTGAAAACTGTAATTGGATTGTATTCTACTAAGTCTGATGGTTTTTATTTGCCTCATCTTCCTAGTGGACTTAATAATGATATTGGTGTATCAATTGATTCACAACATAATTTGTCTTTGCCTTCTATACCTAAGGGACTTCATATGAGTGGGAGGTTTTATACCTCCTTTTACGCAAGGATCTTGTGTTGATGCGGGTGAGAGCTCTACTCAGCCAATTGGTGAGACTCCAAAGATGCTTTAGATAATGATTTAGTTGGTTTAGTAATCAGCATGTAAAATTGTGCTAAATATTGATTTTGTGGACTTGTATTAATGACTTGTTGTTATCATTTGATAGAGTACAAATGATGATATATCAAATGTTATACTTATGAAATTGTAGACTTGTGATGATCTTTTGTAGATGTATTAAACTATAAACTTGAGTATTTGTGTTGACAAATTATGTAAATATGTATTTCATGTATTTATGTTATGTCTTGTCAAATTTTTGTATGTGACCGATTTGGATTGATTCAACTTAACCAATTCCTGACCGATTTAGACCGATTCGATCTGATTCAGTGACTCCCTCAAAAACCAAATCCGATTCCGATTCTAATTTTTGCAACTATGGTATATGATCCATCCTGGTATGATTATTTATTATTATTGATGACATATTTTCTAATTAATATTATTGTATTCGTGTTATTATATTTTATATATGTGCTATTTATTTATTTATGTATTTATTTAATTGCTAACTCATGTAATTGTTTATTTGTTATTTAGTGCTTGCTCATGTCTCAGTTTACATGCCAGACGTTAATTTATTTATTTTCCTTACATTGCCTTTGTTTGACTTATTGTTATTATTGATGTGAGCACCACAACGACCTTGCATCATATAGAGTTGTCAGTCTTTTGTTAACCAGTGGGTTCCAATGTAGGTTTTGAAGTTCGAGCTCGCCGTAGATGTGTCAATACACCTGGAGCTCGGGCTTGAAGTCCATTAGGACTCTTCTCAGCTTTATCATTGTACACTATAACGGATTTTATTTTAAGATTGTAGGATGTGTTAAATGATTGTTTTATCGACCCCCATTTAACACAGGCTATCTAAATGGGTGATTAATAACCCTCAAGGATGAAATTCATCGCATTATATATTCAAACTTAGCTCCACCTCATGTTGCCTTCAGGCGTACTCATATAATCTCCTTTTTTCCCTATATATAGTTTTTATCTAGTTATTAGTGAGCAAAGAGTTAATAGACTTGACCTTGCATTTATATTAGAAGTGGATTGTTCCATTCCTGGGAGATCTTGACATCTCTAAGTCTTGATCATCCTCACACCTGGAGAGGCATGAAATAAATGGGTACTGTTGTGTACAATGCATGTCTAGACTTGTAGTATATGTGCTTTTACCCCTAGAGTGAGACAAATTATTGATGAGAGAGAAATTTTCTAGGAGTGGCACAGTTCAAGATGCTCATTAGTATGCAACTTGATGGCTCATCATTAGATGCCTTTTGAGAATTTGCATAGAGTTATATATTGGTTTTACTTCCTTGTAGAAGGCAGTGTATTAGATTTTTTTCGGGCAAGTAAAACTGGTTGTTGACATTTTTCCTATTATATACGTAGGTGTGTTGGGCCAGCTTTGGTGGAAGGACAGATAGTTGCTATACACACTTGTGCCCAGTGCACCATTGTTTTTTTATATGCTTTAATCTGTGTTTGATGCATGCCTTTTTGTTTTACATCATGTATTGTGTTGTATGCTCTAACCAGCTTATGTATCAGTAGATCAATCATGGTCTCATGTCTCTTGATGAAATGCTCAGATTTTACTTTCATTAGCTTTTTTGATGTATTTATTCCCTTATTTATCCATTTATATTTTTATTCTTGCTTTTTGTTGAGTATTCTCATGCTATGTCATGACACGTAGCTTCTTATTACGTTGTTGCACGCATCCATTCATTTTTCTTGTTGAGTGTTGGTTGAACATTTAGTTGTACCTTCCTTGTTCAAGACGCCAAGAGTGTTGCTTTAGTCCATTTCTCATTCAAGTCTTGTAGATTAATCGATTTAGACATGAGTCAAATCAGTCATAACAGTTTTGATCTGGTTCTTAGGTGAACCAGATTTATGCTGTTAGTTACTATAGGTATTAGAGCCATGCGTTAGTTGATTGAGATGGAAGAATCTTGTTTTGCACCAAGGGTGTGTGGAGTTGTCCTTAATCAAGCTTGCATGCTGTTTCCTCTGGTCTTTTCTCAGGCTTCAAGATTTTTGATCAATCAGGCTTGATCAGTATATGTTTTAGTTTTAGTAGTTATGGAGGAATTGTGAAATAGATTTGAGATCAGGATTGCAATATATGCCAGCATGGATCTCACAGGTATGCCATGATAGCATTTTGACCTACTATTCCCTTCCATTGAACTAGAGATTTAGATGAGATAGAGTGTCCACATGTCCAATTAGCTAAGGTTGAGTCGAGTAGTGACTAGAAGTACTTGGACCACTGGGGACTATATAATAGTAGTTGTTCGTCTATGTCACTTTAGTCCATTCTTGGGATTGGTATACATTGCAAGACAGAATTATTAGAGATGGTACCTATTGAGAGCTTGGAATGTGGAGACCCTGATAGAGTTACCTGACACATGAGTGGGACCACTGAGTTGCACAACTGCCGTCTAAGTTACACAACCACTGTCTAAGTTGAACAACTACCATCCGTGATGCATTACCACCAACCGAGAATGCACTTTCTCATCCCTATATCACACTACCGTTACTGAGTGGAGTAGTTAGTGTGGGAGCCATGACCAAGTAGTTGTCTCACCCCATAAGAGGACAGTTACTTAAGGGCTTTATTAGCCTTACTTGGCAATCGCATATCACAACTTTATGAAATGAGTAGGGTCAAAGATTGAGGACATGGTATAACTATAGTAGCATCACTAGGACAGACGCGAGTTAGGAGTCCTTGGATTGTTTTAATGTGACAACATGGTATCGAGTTTACTAGTTATTGCCTTGACCTGACATCCTTGGGTGATAGCTTGGTCACTATTGGCACCAATCTTCAGAGAGATACATATGGGTAGAGTAAGAGATCATAGCAGTATGACTTGCATATGGGATGACCACAGTTGCAAAATTATTTAGTGACCATGACAATATATCTATTGGCTCTGTAGCAAGGGTGACATGATCAGACATGTAGTATAACTCGAGCCAGAATTTGGTCCAACCAGAAAAGTCTGACTCGTGTTAGAGTCTTGGACGTTAGATGGTGTGTAGTGAGGGAGTGTCCTTCAAGGATAGAGTGATTCCTTGTGCTTCGCCAACACGATTAGAGTTCTTATCTTGAGTCGTAGGATTGAGCCTACTCGGGGCATTGTTAAGCATTTAAAATATATAACATTTACCCATGTTTTTAATGTGATTTTGTAAATCTTGAGTATAAATATTGTTAATTAGGTGATGTTTTTTGTTATATTTTAGTTAATTAATATTTTATGCGATATGCTTAATTTTGGTATTTTAATGTAGAAAAAGATAAAAAAATTAAGCTTATAGTCATGGCACTTGTCCCCACCCAATGGCTACAAAGCTCGATGAAGAGGGAAGTACTTATCTGCATTTGAGTATGACGAGGTGGTGCAAACTTGATTGGACACCAAAATTAATTGAAATCCGTCGATTTGTGAACATTTTTTTTTCAAATTTTTATATCTCCTCTTCTATATAAAGGGGTGGTTATTTTTGCTTGGATCATCAGATCTCATCTCTTGTCTTAAGAGTTTAGAAAAAGTAGTTCTAGTTTTATATTTCTTTTTCTATTATAATGAAAAATAGTTTCTTTTTTATTGTATTCTTTTCTTTTACTATGGAGTGATTCTTTATTTCGTTCTAGAGAAGAATAGAACTGAATATAGTTTAATTGAATTCATTTCAACCTCTTACTCTTTTATTCTATCAGATTGTTTGAGTTATCATATTATTAATACTAAGAATAGATTGATCGCCTATTTCTTATATCATGAGGTTTAATTAGATTTTGGGAGATATTAATTAAATTAGTCATTAATAATTCATCATAAGACGAGTCTTTTGACTTGTTTGTCGTTATGGTCAGGAGATACACAACACTGTATGCGATTGTAAGGCAAACCTTAATGCATTATTTTGCTAATTAATCAATTATTATAGGGAGGTAGAAATTGAGGCAAAATAATAAAAGCATGAAGGAGCGGGAGCCACCATGTCGTATAATTATCCTAGATTGATAATATGAGGGAATAATATGTAAGAGTAAGATGTGATGAAGGTTAAATTCAAGTTAAGGGAAATTCGACTCTAGAACGATTTTTATCATTTGAAATTATTTGTTAATTTAATATTATTATTTAGAATTAGTTAAGTCATTTGCTGTTGTTTTGTTCATCATTTTACTTTCTTTTACCTTAATTAATTTAAGAAATTTCATCTCTCTTTGGGAACGATACTCGAAGTTATCATTATATTACTTTTTTCGACCTTGTATACTTGCATGGCATTAAAATTATTCGATCAGGCATAGGAAGTACCTTCGCGGTACTGGTTATGGCTTACTATGCAGGTAGTTGATTGCAGATCATTCTTGAGGTGATGACTTCACCCCGCTTGGGAACGACTTGGATGGAGACTTCAATTAGATCAGACTACACTGATCAAGGATGGAGACTTCAATTAGATCAGACTACACTGATCAAATAGTGGGACACTATTGCATGCTCATCTTGACTGATTGCCTTGCTTGAAAGTCTACCACAATGATAGTAGTCATGCGAATTGAAATGAGTACTATAAATCGATAAGGGACAACTGGTCACACATCAATGATGAATGGACAAGAGACATGTTGTATACCTCAATATGATTCTTCGTAGGCTCAAAGGGAGAAAGTGGTTCTTTGGGTTATATGAACCTTCCCGTTCAGAAATGTGTGACTAGTATGATATCGAGAAATACATACATACTATTAACTGATGGGACTACAGACACATAGGACTATCTCTTAGGCTTGTCACTAATTGGTTAGTCCATAGGCTGGCCACCTATGATGGAGTCCAATAATGATGACCATAAAGAAATGTGCATTGGCCTCCTCATGTTTTTAGCTACCCAGTATCGTTCACATAGATTGCATTCCCCTTGTCATTTGCATAGTACTCTTACATCACCATAGACCTAACTGACATACCTACCTAGTAGGATTCCCTTACCTCAGTGCATCTCTTTCCAGTACACTAGTCGTCGAACAACATGTCAGGATGAGATATCTACAAGTTAGAGTTCTATGGCAGTATGATTAATCTTCCACGGGAGATCTAGTATCCTTTTATGTGACCCATAGATGCCAGACAGAGTAAAGTTTCACTCAAGTATTTCCACACACTCCTCTAGATATATTGGTCTTGCACCTAGTAAACTAGATGGTTGAGATGAGCAAACATTAGCCGGTGTACATGCCATGGATCAGATTCAGATTCCACAATTTCACGCAGAGTATGGTTTTATACTCCTTGAGATATGTTGTGCATGTATATTCCCGGCCTTTTCGTCACAAAGTGTTTCCCTTTTAGTTACTGGTTGTATAGATAGTTACCAAAATCATAGTATGCAATAGAGTCATAGTAGCAGTCTTTGTTCCCTTATGGAGCAAAGCGAGATACTCCACTTGGGACTGAGTCAGGTTGGACTTGGTGAGGGGTTAAGCTCATCTTGTAGGGACACTTGAGAGTTAGACCTAGAATGGTGAGGACGAGCTACATGGGTAGGCATCAGCCTCTATACCACGAACCCAACATAGTTCTCCCAAATTTAGCTCAGACTAGTATCTTGTAGTCTTTTATAGTACCTGCTTGACCAACCCGAGTAGGCCCTTAGGGTGACCTTGGGCTTTTTTGTCGAGGTCAGTGTATTTCAATCCCTATAGTTGGTTGTGACAGTAGGGGAGTCTGTCTGGATGATTCCAATATGTGTGGTCTTGTCCAGCCAGACCATTAGAGAGCTAGTGAGCTTCGTTAGACTTTGAGTGGCCAGCTTTGTTTTGGTTTGTTCAGTTGTGTGCAGCCATCTTTGGAGAGATGCCCTCGAGGTCATAGCTTAGGTGCTGTAGTCTTGCCAACTCAGTGGCTTCTACAATTGAGTCGTTCGATCGGTGTTGATACAGAAAATTTCGGGGATGAAATGTATAAAAAGGAGAGGTTGTAAAACCCTAGCTTTGGGTTAGGGTTTTACCCACTCATTGTCTTACTCGGTTCGAGTCAGTCTCAAGTCAATTCAGCTTTTAGATAATGAGTATGGGACCTAGATGACCGTATGAGGATGTTATGGAGGCTGAGCATGTCCAATATAGAGATAATAGCTTTAGTTATGCTAGAGCAGAGTATAAGTTATTAACATATATTTGAGGTATGGTTCTTGCATGTTAGCTCAGAGTTTAAGGCTAGATCCAAGTTGTTGCAGTGTTTAGTATCCAATTGGGGTTTCTTTAGGGGATCACTTTTGCATGCATCTTTAAGATTTCAGACTACCGCATTGCCTCAATGAGTCCAGTTTGATTTGAGTTTCAAATTTTAACTTGATTGAGTTTAATGCTTAAAGGCCATTTAGCTTTCTTACCTCGATTTCTGTTCTTAGTCTCCGTTAGACATCGAGTTAGTTTCAACTTTTATCAGTGTCAATCCGACATTTTTATCCATGTATATATTGTATATACCCTAAGTGGACCCAACTAGCCCTGCAATCAACCAGACGAATGGATCGTGCCACTTGGCAAGATCTAAGCCATCCACATTTGCCAAAAATGTTTACACCACTTCGCAGCCTTTATTCAGTCAACAACCGGCCGAACTCTGTCAGCCCTCATCACCATCACCACTGCCTCAACCCCCACTGTTGGTCAGGACCGACAGCGACCCGAACACCATTGTCGTTGCCATTTTCCAGCAATGGGCACCGGGCAATGACAACCCTTGCCTATGTTTTCCTGTTCATGTCTACTCGACCAGCCTGTGTCCATCCAATCTAGTTTGTGCCTACCTATCTGCGTCCGTGTCCACTTAGTCCACCCTAGCTAGCCAAGCTATTTAACTCGGGCCGATTCGACTTGGTTTGACTCGGCCAATTCGTCCGAATTGCCTTGGCCGCCCTTTTTCGATTTATTTCAGCAGGTTTTTATCTGTGTTTTTACCCTTTTCTGTATTTTGAGGTTTCCTACATTAATTTAGATGCATATTCAAATCATTTTTGTTTATTTGTTTGTTTATTTATTCATTCATTTTTGTTATTTCTTGTTATTTATATATTTATCTTATACGATGCATTCTGGTATGATTATTTATTGCTATTAATGACATATTTACTTATTAATATTATTTTTTTTGTTTTATTATATTTTATATATGTGTTATTTATTTATTTATTTAATTGCTCTCTTGCATGCTACTATTTATTCCTGTTTAGTCATATATTCATATATTTGATGATTATATTACTATTGTTCATGATTAGTTTTTTATTAATCATTTATTCTTTTATCTAATTATTTACTTATTTATTTATTTAATTATTATTTATTCGTGCATGTGCCATTATTTGCTTGTTTTAGTCGCATATATATATAGTATGTTTATGTTCTCATTATCATTTGTGATTAGTGTATTATTTATTATTATTTTATTTAATTATTCATAAGTTGATTTATTTATTTATTATTATTTGTTTATCAGCTATTTATTGCTTGCTAATGTCTCTATTTGTACAACACATGTCTAGACTTGTGGTATTCGACGGTACTAAAGGCGACTACTTGATATTACATGGCCTTTGTGCTTTAGGCTAGAAGTTATATAGAAGCTTGGAGAGGGCTTAAGATATGTGGTTTTTCCCCATTGTGGGACCAATTATTGCTGAGAGTGATATTTGTCGAGAGTTTAGTTTCCAATTGCTAGGTTTTATAGCTATTTTCCGAGTGAGTGACACTTGTTGAAATTTTTTTAATTATTTATGTAGGTCATGTGTTTCTGTATGTTGGGTTGGCATTGGTGGAAGGACAGATAGTTGCTAAATACACTTGTGCCCAACACACAATTTTTTTTTTTTTGTGCTTTAATCTATGTTTGATGTGTGCTTTTATGTATTCCTTCATGTATTGTGATGTATGCTCTAACAAGCTTATGTCTCAGCAAATCAATCATGGTATTGGGTCTCTTGATGAGTGCTCAGATTTCAGTTTCAACAATTTTTTTGATGTATTTATTTTCTCATTTATTTATTTTTATTTTTATTCTTGGTGTGTGTTGAGTTTTCTCATGTCATGTCAATGCACATAGCTTCTTTTTAAGTTGTTGCACGCATCCATTCATCTTTTTTTGTTTAATCTGGATTGTATATTTAGTTCTTTCTTCCTTTTTTAAGACGTGAAAGGGATACTTTGGTCCACTTCTTGTTCGAGTCTTCCAAATTAATCGATTTAGATGTGACTCAACTGGATCATAATAGTTCTGATCTAGTTCTTAGGCGAACTAGATTCAGTGTGGTACACAAGTTTTTCATTTGACATGGTTTATCCTATTTTTCTTGATTTTAGTTTAGAGAGAAATATAAAAAAGAAATTTTCTCATTCTAAACTTGAAATATCTTAACAATTCAAGTTTGGATCATTACTAAATTGTGAGAACTGCTCATAAAACTTATTTACAACAAATCTAAACTTCAAAACATGACATCAAATTCAATCACAGATTGAGTTTCAGATTATGACAACAATTCTATGCAATTCTTCCATGAAACATAAATAAAACATGAACTTGCATCAAAATCACACACAATTCAATTTAACAAGAAATAAACATGATGAATTATGATATGCATGCATGAACTTCACGAGATTGTAATCTTGGTTTTAATTACTAACCTTTAACCTCCTTGAATTTTTCCTAGGACTCAACACCTAGTCCACTTTGTAAAATTGGGGAGAACACGATCCAATCTCGCAAAGGCTTGAATAAGGAAGGGTTGGAACGTGTTTTCTCGTCAAAGGAATCAAAGAAGAGGGAGAAAAAGGTGGTGGACATTGCAGCTATGGAGAGAGGAGATCCAACATTGAAGAAGTGTAAAGACCCAGGAAAATAATAATATTAATAATAATATTAATAATAATAATAATAATAATAATAATAATAATAACGTTCAATGCAGTTGGATCGAACGTGGGAAAATTTAATTTTTTTCATTTAAATGAATTGTCGTTAGCTAGTTAAGTATTATTTACCTATTTAACTAGTTAAGTGAATCATACTACATACCTATTTAACCGGTTAAGTGAACCATACCATTTAACCGTTTAATCAAGTTAAGTGAACTGTATCAATCACCGTCGGAACAGTACCACTGACGACCTCCTTGCTGGGGATCATGGGGGTGAACGATCCGACATGGGAGGACGACCCTCATGGTCGACCAGTCATGACCGATTGTCCCCGGAGATGGAGGTCGGCCTGAATTAGCGGCGACAAAAATAGGGCGAAAACAAGGGACGGCGGTTGAGGAAGGAATCCGGCCAGCGTGGGCAGCAATCTAGAGTGTTGAGGGTACCTAAGCATGGCGGCGGAATCGGCGACACAAGAAGTGGCGTGGGAATTACTGAAATTGCTGTAATTGGGACGATTCGTCGTGGCTGTGGCCGGAAAGCGGCCAGGGATGGTCAGGGAGGAACCGTGGAAGCATGGCAGAGTTGGCTGAAGTTGATCGACAGTGGTCGACGGCGATTGATGGCGGCCGGAGGTGGCAGAGCTTGGTATGTGAACGTGATCAGGACAGTAATTTCAGGCTGAAAGTTTGGGCATAACCGAGAGGCAGCGGCCAAAAGTTTTAGTCAGGATCAAAGTTGGTGTGGAGGAGAGTTGATTGACGGTGGTGGCTTGACGACGACGAACAGTGAGTCGGAAAACACCCGATTACAGCTCTGTTTTGGATAGAGTCGGGGAAGAAGAAGATGATAGTTTTGTAAATATAGGTTGACTCGACACGGTTCAAGTTAAAATAATATTAACTAGTGATAAATCCTTAAAAATAATTATTCTAATAGGTTACGGGTTAATAGGCTAAACTAATAAATTACTATACAAAATTGCCATAATTAATAAAATACGGTCATAATAAACGGTTAATGATTGAGTGATTAAATTAAATAAGGAAGGGTTGAACCTTATTAAATTAAATAAGTTACAAATAATTGTATTAGTGGTATCATTAAATTAGGATAATACAAATCAGTTAGGGAATATACCAATAATAGTAATTAATTATTGTATATAAATTAATAATTATTTTATTAATTGTCAAGTGAGAATTGTAATGGGGATAGTTAATTTAAAATGCTAAAAAGGGACTTAAATGATTACTTCTCATGAATAATTAATTATATCACTAGAATTGTTGAAAATTAAATATTTAATGTGGCATATTATACATTGACGAAATTTAATAGTTATAATAGTCATGTAAGTGCATGCATTTTCTAAGCGAATAAAATTATACTTATGTATAATTTTATGTTCTCATTAATATTAAGATCGTGGTCGCAGTGCGAGATTATCTACAAACCAGGTCCGTATAATTATCGAAATGTTGTATATTCCTTTTCGACAACCCTGGTCGGCCTTAGCCCAGATTCTACCACCATGCATTATGTGCAACCGGGGTCAAGGAATTGACTCAATCCGACATAGAGCCGCAATTTTTTTAAATGATAATAAATGAGTGTAGCGGAATGCCTCCCCGCATAATAGTAAATGGAGTGTAACGGAGTGCCTCCCCGCATAATAAAAAGATTTTGGAATAGGGAGTATATTTGACTTGTTTCCTTAATTATACGGCTTAGTGGTTTTATCACTAACGCGAAATTGCCTCTGCAGGTGTGCAGGTACTGGCATATATTGAGAGTGGGGTTGGTCGATCTTTTACCAGCCAAGATTTGGAAAAAATGATAATGCATTGGAATTCCTTTTTATTTATTTAAGTTATAAATGAGGCTATAGGAAACGGTCTAAGACTGTGAGAAAATTATTATTATGTATTGTTTAAAACATAGTTTACTTTGAATGAGTTATACTTATGGTTTGATTTTTAAGTAACACCCGGCCGGCTATGATATAGAACCTCCATGCATAAGCTTGAGAACCCCTTTTTATAATGGAACCCCCAACACATTAACATGAAAACCCTATGAACAATCCAGCAACAACCCCTAAGAAAAGGCTAGAACTCAGATTTCTTAGAAAGATGATCAAGAATAAGAATTAAGGAAACTTGTTCCTAAATCCCAATTTCGAAACACTCCACAAGAAAGATGATCAATCCACTTGAATGTTTCTTAAGCATGTATTCTACTCAAGAACACAAAGATAAAAACAAAGGCTTTAGGCTTTCTTCTCACTTGCAGGTCGTCCCCAACACAAGGTTAAGGCATCTATATATAGCCTTAACAATGGAAACCCTAAACTAAATAACTAATGGGCTTATAATAGGCAAATTCGTCCAGCCCATTACTTAACAAAATAAAACCCAAAATACAAAGCTTAAATAACCCTCCCAAGCCTATTTGGGCCAGCCCATAACATATATGGCTCATTACAAACTTAATTAAACCCATTAGTAGTAACTTGGACTTGAATTAAGTTGT
>JAVDBV010078351.1:0-19060 GCA_032619315.1 Piper longum
ATATATATATATATATATATCCACTATTTTTATTTAAATGTAATAATTAATCATACATTTTAGAAATTATTTTTGAATGTTATCTTCCTACGTGTCTTTATCTCCCTTCTGAAGTTTTTAGTTTAGTGTAATTTGTCTTGTTAAAAAAAAGGAAACCAAAATATAGAGGTATCCCTGTCATGTTCTAGGTATCCTTGAATTTCATACAAGTAGTTAGAGTTTTTAGTGTTTAAGTAGAATTATCTTTGAAGAATGATTAATGACTAAGTTAGTAGTATCATCTGATGACTAATTAAACAGGGGAAAAAAAGATGAAAGAAGAAACCAATAAAATCATATTTTCCCTTCAAGCTATTACAAAGGGAAAAAAAGAGTTTGATTTCAAGTACAAGCCGGAGTTTCAGGTCATGTAGCAATCCTTATTACAACCAGAATGGTTCTGAGACCATTTTGGATTGTAGAAATCCCAATGCATTCTTCACATTTTCCAAAAAATAAACTAAACTAAACTTCACAGTTGCATATTTCTCGTGTAAACTAAGTAAAAGCGTGTATTGAAAAGTACAAGGTGGAATGCAAAACTTCCCGTACTCGAGAAAGAAACATTTTCATTCTGCAGCTACGTCCTCTTTCCTCTGCCTTTACATGTCAGTAGTCTCTGGCAAGTTACCCAAATCTGTAGGGGGCTCATTTACTTGATGGGTTACCTCAGAAGTTTGAGATTTCTCCCATTTATCATCCACTGTTGTAGGTGTATTGTTATCATCTGCCAATTCGCCTTTCAATTTCACCGTTGTTGTCTTACTTGCTATCTGCTCCCCATTATCTTCAGTTATCACACTGGATGGCTGCTCCATCGATCCCCCTAATTCAATGTACGATTCAAGACTCTCATGATCCGGAGTTTTCCCAATGTTCGAAGCAGCATTTTGATATAAATTTGGAGTCGTGACAGAAGTATCCTCTTTCATTGGAGCAGTAGCATATACCCTGCCAGCACCTGCCAAGCCACTCTCATTTGAAATGTGATCCTCCTTTTCATTCACTGTAGAGGCAACAAGGATACCATCACCTGATAAATCAGCAGTCTTACTACCATTCTCATCCACAGTTTCATAGGTTGCATTACTGGGTAGCCGAGTGGTATCCTCACTGTTGGTGGAATCTAAAGTGGCATCAGTTTCATCAAAGCGATTGTCATCATTGGCAGTATTGTCGACAATTCTCTTACCCTCATTATGCTCATCATCGGACTTCTCCAAGTTGGTTTCAGATCCTCTCTGACGGTCTAATTTCACTAGACGTAATTCATCTCTATTGTACAGTGCCTCATGGGAGTTTCCATTATTTTCTTTACTTTTCTGTTGCTTGCCTGTGTCTTCTTCATTCTCTATTTCTTCAAGCATTTCTGCTTCACCCATAAGATCCTCCTTGCCTTCATATTCTCTATCTTCATCATTCCGATCTTTGTCATCCACTGCAGCTTCATTGTCATCTTCTTTCTCATCCTCTTCTGCCATATTATTCAAGGCATTTCTATCAGATGCATCCCTACTATCCCGGAGATCTTTCCTACCAAGTTTGGGTCTTTCTTGTCTGTTTTGCAACTGTTCTGAAACATTGGTATTTCCCTCCTCCAAAACCTTTTTTCCAACAGGAGATTGCATCCATAGGTAGATAAACCACAAGAAGACAGCCAGCACGAGAAAAATCAGCAATACATATCTCACTTTCAAGCCTTTATTTTTATACTTCGTGCGAGAAGGTTGCCTAAACATGATTCCTTCCAGTGAGATTAAATTTATAGAATAAGGGAAATCCTGCTTGATGAACCCCTGTCCAACATAAAATGCAATGAAAATATGAAATTCATATAATAAAACAGATTGAAAAAATAAAAAATAAATAACATAACTTCATATCATAATTTGAGGCCAATCATTACGACTGTTGGTAGCATGCACGCATAACACCGAACAAACTAACAAACTCTCGAAACAACAGAAATAAGTGACACATTCAGATAAAATCAAAAAAGAAAGTAACTACATAACCAACCAAATTGACTAAACACGGTACAAACCAACAAAAATAAAAACATGATCAAAAATCGGAGAAATATTGCATACAAAACAATTCAATACGACTTCCACAAACCCTTAAAAAGCTTCTCGACTGAAAAAAGGCCTCTACCAACAATCAACACCCATACAGACAATACTATAAAAATGAAACACAAATTATAAAGAATGCTAACGCAAACAGTTCAAACAATCCACACCATCCGGCATGCAAAAACGTTATCGTCAGAACCATACAGTACAACTTCCATAAACATCACACAAAGCTTCTCCGATACAAACAAGACCTATACCAACAATCAACATCAAACAATACAACAAAATTTGTACAAAATCCAAACTCTCATACAACATCCAAGTAAACCTTCTACAAATTTATAAAATGTCTCTCGAATCCAAAACAGGACCTACACCAACAAACACATCCAACAATCCACAACCAGATTCATACAAAATCCCAACTCTTCGTACAACATCCAATCACGAAAGCAATCCACACCATCGGGAATGCTAAAAATTTTCCATCAGAACCATTCAATATACTTTTTATAAACATCTGACCAAGGTTCCTAGAATGCAGGCTTTTATGAGACACCAACAACCATAACAACCAACAATGCAACAAAATTGTATGCAAAATCCCAACGCTCCATACCAGTTCCAATCAAGAATAGTCCTCACATCCAGAACCAACCACAAAAACTCAAACTCCGCATCCGAGCCACCCCCACTATCACAAACAAGCAAAGCTGAACAGCACCGTCACCATGCCCGCAAGAAACACCAACCAAAGAAGCAACACCCCCATATCAGAATGCAAGAAAGGAGCAAGAAATGAAGCGGCGGTGCGTACCTCGACGGCGATGGGGGTGCAAAGGTTGGATCTTTTGGGTTGGACGAGAGGGAGTTGGTGAAGGTGTCAAGTGGGGGAAGATGATGAAATTATGGCGGGGGAGAGAAACGACGAGGTAATTTTTTTGATGCACACTCCACTGCGTGCACCCCTATGTACACCCTTTTTCCTCTTTTTTTTTTTAAAAAAATTACACGCCGTATTTTTATTTGGTCGGTTTCCTCGGACTTTACTTATGAATTAGACCATGCTGAAAAAAAAAACTAGACCGAATCTACCATTTAATTTAAAAGATTCAAATTGGCAAGCAAAATCGAACAAACTAAATCAAAATTCAAATATTTCTAAAATATTTTATGCAATGCATGATGACAATAAAATTTTAAAATTAACCACGAGCAAATCAAATAATCTACCATACAATTCAAATAGAATAAAAATAATTGTTTTTGAATTATCACATTTGGGAGGAACCTTTAATTTATTGTGTTGATATCTTTATTATTATTATTATTATTATTATTATTATTATTATTATTTTGAAGAAAAACATAAAATGTGCTAGCTTTGATAATTTTATCACCTTTATTCAATCTAATTAACTAGGTGATTAGGGGTGTAAATAAGTCGAGTCAACTTGAACCAAGCATGAATATGTTTGAATTTGGCTTGATATAAAACGAGCCCAGTTGAATTTTGATATAAACGAGCCGAGTCAAACTTGTCCAAAATTTATAGTGTTTAGACTTGGTTTATGTTTGATTCGCTATATTTTCAAGCCGAGTGAATGTTTGTGCTTAGTTTGTACTCGACCTATATAGAATCAAAATTTTCTTTCTAACACTATATAAGTTTAATGTGACTTGATTAGTATTTATGAGCCGAGTCGAACCGAATATTTTTTCGAATTTAAATACATCGAGTTTGAATTTCGAGCTAAGTCGAACCAAACATTCCTTAGCTCAAGTGTTGTTCATTATTCAACGAACTTATCCATTTTGAGTTGAGTATTTTTTTAAACATAAAATTAACGAGCATGAGCTGAGCTGAACAAAATCGAATGCAAAAAACTCATGAGCATGCTTAACTTATTTACCCCTGGATGGGTGATGTCCTTCGATTCCCGCCAAAGAAGTGGGTGACTCGAGAACTACTCCTATGCATCTCGATCACTGTGTATTCTTACTAAACGATTATTATCTTCCTCATACTATACTTGCTATTAGTATTTCTATCAATGCATTTAGGTTTTATATATATCTTTAAATCGCTTTGTCAGATGCGTGGTATGGGAGAGCATTTTGGTAGTAATGTAATGTATATGTGAAGCTCGCTGGGCAAATAAATGTCATATCACTCAAAAGAGAGAGAGAGTAAATATATAATAAATCTGTAAATCATCCAAGCTTATTTAATTTATTGGATTTATCCCATATCATATTTGGAGATAGCCGGTGACTTGTATATAGGCTAATGAGAAAGTCTTATTTCTTAAACTAGCTTTTCGATTAAAAGAAACTTATGAACCTGTTGCAAGTTCCTTTTGAGGGCTCATTAGGCCTAAAATAGATCAGCTTGACTTGAAGTTGGCATTTGGGAAGGCGGTTGATTTTAGTGTTGCTTCGGTTTGCCTCATGATATGTTGGTTGGACTAATTTGGAGTCTCCTGAAGCCTTATGATATGTTGACTGGTCTAAATTAGAGTCTCCCAAAACTTCACTATAATATATGGATCTCGGCATGTGGTGAGGAGGAGATGATTTAAATGGTAATCGGCCCGAATTGGAGTCTTTTAGAACTTTAATATAACATGTGAGCCCCGGCACGTGGTGAGGGGGAGATGATTTAGATGGTAACCGGCCCGAATTGGAGTCTTCTAGATCTTCACTATAACATGTGGGCCTCACACTTCACTATAATATGTGGGCCTCGACATGTGGTGAGAGGAAGATGATTTAGATGGTAACCGACCCGAATTGGAATTTTCTGAAACTTCACTATAACATGTGGGCCTCACATGTGGTGAGAAAGAGATGATTCGGGTGGTATAATGTGTGAGGAGGAGAATTGTTAGGTTTATCCCACTGTCATATTTGGAGGCAATTGGTGACTTATAGGTAATTTGTGACTTGTATATAGGCTAATGAGAAAATCTTATTCTTTAAGCTAGCTTATTGGTGATTTGCATATAAATTAACGTGAAAGTCTTATTTTTTAAACTAGTTTTTGGATTAAGAATTGCCAATACAAATCCCTTTTAGAGGCTCATTGGGCCTAACATAATTTTGTAAAATAATTCAACGCTTAAGAAGCTAAATATGCCAAATATTTTTTTTGCAATGATCAGCAACAAATAATCAGTGGGTGGTATCCATCTTTGCTCTTGGGGAGCTCCTCGGCAAACTCAATATCATCTTATCCCATTGAGTGATATCCATCTTCCCCACGTCAGAATCCGAAAACGTGTTATTGCAATTCACTGCAACTTCCACCTCCCCAACTAAGTAAACATCCCTGGTCCTGATAGTCATTGTCTCCGAGCCCAATGAGTAACCGAGCAACGGCCTTAACAGTTTGTATTCATATTTGTCCACTGCAATATGACAACATAACATATGAACAGGATCATGGAGATTATATGCCTTGCCAACTTTAAACGTCTGCTTAAATCCGTTGATCACAATAAACTTCAAATCCGGCACTTGGTGAGAGAGAAGAAGCCTCAAGAATCTACGCATATTTTTTGCATCTAAGACATACAAGCTTCTTCTGCAAAGAAAGAAGAACAAGGCCCATGAGTGTAAACAGAAAAAAATAGGTGAGCACAAACTTTTACACCTCTTTGCATTTGTTTTCAAAGTCCGTATCATTCAAGACAGTGCAGTTTAAGTATCTGAAACGCTTTGCCTGGACTGTGTTTTCCAAGTATAAGACGAAAGTCTACAGCAGCACAACACTCAAGTAAGTGTAAAAATCCCGGAAGTTCGCCTGGAAATTGTTCGATTTGTCGGTGCAAACAATGAACCTCCGCATGGGGTGCGGGAACTCCCAATTCTCCACACTGAAAATACTGTCAATAGCAAACCAAATGAGCTTTACGTACGTGCATGTAAGCTAAAAAGCCTGGAACCCAGACAACATTAGTATATAATTCTATCATGATTCATGCATGATAGAATAATCTCACAACTCACAAATAGAGACGTGGGGCTGTACTAACATTCTAAGCATGCTTTGGAGAAAAAAAAGTTAGAAAGAGAAAATTATCGTGACAAAGGGCATACATTAAGAATTCACAAACGATTCCTCGGTGGGGAGACCATTAAGAGTCTGAAGTAGGCTATCCAACCCATGCTGATAAAAGCCATTCTCAGAATGAGCAAGTTTAAGTGTGCAAAGGGGTGGCAATAGCACAGTCGTTCATTTGTGTCCCAGATTAGGGCCAATTATCAAAGTTGACAAATCTGGAGCACAAAGTTTAAGCATGCCACTGGACCTTGAATCATAAAAGATGCTCAGTTTTGACGTCTTAGGGTTAATTATGGACACGAAGAGGGGGACATTTACACTACCATCATACAGAATGAGGTGTCGAAACATTGGACAAGATGAAGTGAACTCCTCGATTATGTTATCAGCCAAGAACAAGTTTTGTAGCACAAGGCATTCAAGGGAGGTCAGGCAATTGGAAGAGAGGTTCAACAATTTCAAGGTAGAAAAACCGCAACATCTGTTAGTAAACCAACGAGTAACACAAGCGGAGTTGTAATGAGGATTAAGGAACCGAGGATCCACGTTTAAGTTCTGGACTTCACGGCAACATGCCAAGTGCAACCATGAATCACTTTCATCACTTGTGGGAAGTCTACTACCCAGGTGAATGATGAATAAACGAATCGTGTCAACCTTGTTGGCCCTGCAGAGCTTCAAAGCATTGACGATGAAGTGGAGGGATGGGACGGATAATGGCAAAAGCAGCCTGGGCGTGAAGGAGGGATGTTTGAACAGCTTCATTCAAACTACGGATGTAAATAAGTCAAATATGCTCACGAGTAATTTATGTTCAGCTCGGTCTTGTACTCATTAATTTTGTACTGAGAAAAAATATTCAGTTTAAAATGGATAGATAACTCGTTGAATAATAAATAGAGCTTCAGTTAAGAAGTGTTTGACTCGGCTTTGCTGCTCGAAACTTAAGCTTGATGTGCTTAAACTCGAAAAAATACTCACTTCGACTTGGCTTGTCAATACTATCGATGTCATATTAAACTTATATAATGTTAGAATTTTTTTTTGATTCTATATAAATCAAGTATGAGCCAAACACAAATATTCGCTCGGCCTAAACTAGGCTAAAAAATATAGCGAGATAGATATGAGCCAAGTCTAAATATTATAAATTTTGGACGAGTTCGGCTCGACCCATAATACATCAAAGTTCATCAAGCAAACATACTTATCAGAAATTAAGTCAAATTAAAAAACATCTCTCCCATCTTGTATACGTCTTCTCTGGAAAATCTTGAGCCGTTTATTATAAGTGTTAGTAACAAGGCCGGCTACACATATAGCAAACAGGAAAGTTAATTAGTTTCAATTTAGTTACAAAGAAATACATCAGAATTTAATCAAAATAAATGAATTATAAAAAACAAAATAGGAGGTAAAATTCACCCAGGTTAGATGGAGGGGTAGAATATGGGGAGGGCTGGTTGCTCTCTAGGAGAACGACGAGCCAGGTGTGAAGCGTAGGAGGGAGTGCATATTTTACAACGAGCATGTTGAGGTAGCCGCCTCCACTCTATGATGCCCTTTTCAGCCTTCAACTTTGATGCTTTCCTATTACTTATTGATGTAGGTAGGGATGTTAAATAAGCGATCGAGCTGAATTCAGCTCATATATATTATTATATTATATTATCGAGTCTAATTCAAGTTAAGATACGAGTCGATTTTGAGTTGAGTTCGAGTTATAACCGAGTTGAGTCGAGTCAAAAACTGCCTTTTTCAAAAGCTCAATCATTTAAATATCGAATTTTAAGTCGAACACTAAATGTTCACAAGTTGGCTCGCTCAATTAATAACTTTAGCTGCAGGCTCTGACAAAGGGCACCCCCGACTCGTCCTATAAACTTGTTTGTGACGTGCAAAATTAACCACCCTACTTTTTAATAACTAAAATAAAATCATAATAGTTAATAATATTAACTAACTAACAAAGTATAGATAATAAACATTTAAATAATAAATTTAGAGGGAAGATGAAGAAGAAGAGATGATGATTACCTGATCTCCTAGCCATCTAACTACGCAAGTTGACAAAATAAGGTGGTTTCTTTAATTCATGGCAAAGGGCTTACTGCGAGTTGGAGAGACAGAGAAAGATGGACGACGGGGAGCCATTTATTTGCTTAAATATGACAATTATTCATTTTTTGCTTCCTATTATATGATCTATGTTCACTGGTATATTATTGGTCATATATATATATATATATATATATATATCTTATTTGTTTGGTGATTGCAGTTCTCTACTTTCGGTGATCTTACATATGTTTAAGAAGAAAATTAGGTGATTATAATTCATCTTGAATGTACCTGATATATAGATTTTATATAATAAGCAACAAATAGATGGGAGAGCCTTTTTTTTTACCTACGTGAATATGTAGAAGAAATGGAAGGAGAGCATTTGTTTATTTTTCCCAATATCAACGTAATATCTGGTTTGTAAAAAGCATCACGAGGAACAAAGAATCAGCACAGAGCTGATATCTACATCAGAAGCATCAGAAGCAAGAAAGCGACTTCACTCAAGCTCCTCTTTAACACTTCTCAATTCACTTTCCAATGTGCCATTTTTTTATCTTTTTTTGTGGGTCTCTGCTATCTGTTGCACCTTTCTGTTTTCATGGGGAGAAGGTGCTTGCTTGTTTGGTTATGGTGGTGTTCATAGATGATTTTGGTGGTCAGTCTTTTCAAATTCAGACTCTCTCCAATCCAAACTGTTCCTCCGCTCTTCTATATATATCATGCTGTCAATTCTTTTTTACACATGCCAGCAGCCTTATTCCGCGGTGGAAAATATTAGTTCTACTCTAGCTCCTTAGTACATGGGACTTTCCCGTGGTTCAAGTTGGGTTCATTGGAAGCATTATTTGCTGCTGCTGTTGATGATTCTATCGGCAACATGTGCAAAAGGTAAAATTGTGAAGTATTTCAACTCGTTGTGTGCTTGCACATCAGTTCTTCAAGTTATTGAACTCTACTTCACAGTTACAGGGAGAGTGTTGATCGTTGAAAATGGAGTGGTTAGTACCTATTTAGCTGCATGACGAACTGTGTTCTTTTCGAATGTTTAGATCAAATAAGTGGAAATCTCTGGTCTGTTCTGTAGCTTGTAGAAGAAGAGAAGATACTACTCAGAGGCAGAGCCGGTTCAAGAGCACCTGCCTGCGAGAGGAGATGTGGGAGATGTGACCGCTGCGAGCCAGTCCAAGTTCCTGCAATGCCACAAGCAAAGAAGAGACAATCTTCCTTGGTGCCCACCATGAACTCAAGAGAGGAAGGCCGGTCCAACTACAAGCCAGTGAATTGGAAATGTAAGTGTGGAGATAAGATCTTCAACCCCTGATCAATGATATAAATGGACTTTCTTCATGCTCTGTTATCTCACTTAATGGATTGTTCTTTTGTCTACATTCCTCTGAAAGAAGTGACCATCTGGGCATTTGATCTGATTAATCAAACACCAATCACTACATAACTTTGTTTTCTAATGTCAAAAGGCTTCAAATCAACTCTTGAAATGACAGTGGAAGGTTTAGCTTTGACTAAACAACCAACCAACCAACTTTCTTCTTTTTGGATCATTTTCATCGGATGTCTCAGAATGAGAACCCAAGTTGGTAATTGAGCATAACGCAAATAAGCCTTTCCTGATAATCGATGCAATCAGATAAGGACCCAAGTTGGCAAACACAGAAAAAAAGGCTAAAAGCACCCAAACCATTAAAAAAAAGTTGTTGCGCATAAAGCTGACTCTGCAAATTGCAGTAACATGGGCTTACCAAGGACAGTAAGGTCGCGTGTAATGAACTAGGCAATACACGGGACAAAGCAGTGACAATACAGTACAGTCCCTGCACAGATTCCAAATGCAGTCCTCCTGAGCCGCTTCGAAAACGAAGCTTTGGCTGTTAGGACGAACCCATTGACACTGGTAGGAATGTTGGATCATCAAAGGAAGTTTGCATTATCAACGCTGAGTTCTTGATCACATCCAGATAGATTTCTGGCGGATTCTTTCTCTCCATATTGTATCGTCCCCGTCATTGTCCCTGTAATCACAATAATTGTGCATGGAGCATGTGTGTGTCAGTAGTCCCTACTGTTTTGGAAGGAATGGCATGTTTGTATCACAACACTTTCTAATGAATCGGGTATTCGGCAGCTGGAAATTGATAGAGAATGTTTCAAATAAAAAGTAATCAGAAAAGGTTGAGCATCATGAAGCTTTTCTGAAGAACAAATTCAACTTTATAATTACAAGATATGTTGGTCAAGGAAATAAGTTAAGATCATTATATATAACACGAATAGACTTAATGGGGTATGAGAGTTTCAAGCTTCATAACAAGCGAAGGCATATAAAAAACAAAATCAAAGATGACAAACCTAGATGGATAAAGAGTCGACTTACCAGGCAAAAAGGCTATCAATCTTTGATCTCTATTTCGTTTGCCATTTTTGCTACCATGAAGCTTACTTGCTTTATTGTGGAGGCCTTGACCACTTGATTAACTGGACTCTCCACTGAGTAATGTCCTGTTTATAAAGGTTCCCGCAAATAATAATTTATGCACAAACCACGTCGGCTGACAGGAAATCTTCTAACAGAAACAAATGCCAGAATTGAAGTAGCCATCTCATAAAAAACATTGAGATGTACACATTAGAGAATATAAATTCACAGCAGAGTAATATGACCAGCCTGTAAATAAATTCAACAAAGACCTGAAGAGTTACTTTTGCTATCAAGGAAATGGAACAAATTTGACCATGAGGTATGAAACCCTCAATTCAAAAAGAATAAGATAATATACATCATGGTAGAGGCATAAGAGGAGGCTTCCAACTGTGAAACTCAACCAAATCTCTGTTTACGATAGACCCATTGTGCAGCCAGAATGTTTCAGCCGACTGATGAAACTGCCTCACCTTTCGCTGCAGTTCCCACAAAATACCCGACATTGCCGAACATGGCTCTTTTTCTGCAGAATAAACCCACATGCACCGTACTCTTCTGCCATGGGCAATTAGCCCTTCTATTATTTCATCTGAGAATTACATGATAAAAGATATCAGTACATAGTTAGGACAATGTTTGAATCGCTACCCCCTTGAATATTTAGTGCTGACTACCTGGTATAGATTGTAAATAGTCTAGGAATTTGGGACCTATGCGAGTGGAAGGCCACTTGATTGAGATCTGAGTGTAATCAATCACATTCTGGAAGGGTAATTCTACCTGATCTGATAGGATAACTGGTACACATTCCTGCACATTGAGACAAACCAAAAATGAGAAAATGCAGTGTTCTATGTGGCTGCCATATTGTATATGAATAATTCGAGAGAAAGAGACCACAAAAAATGATTCGTAGAACCGAAGAGTCCATGATGATTCACCCCGGGGAGCTAAACAAAATTTAGCATTGCGGAGGTGCTGGAAATATTCAGTCCGTCCTAATTTGTCAGGTCCACTGAACTTCAATTCCGGAGATTCTAACTGTTTATGGCATAATTATACCCAATATAATAATTATTTGCATGAAAAACTACAAAATATAAATCAAGTTAGATTCACTTTAGCCAACAGAAAGACAAACCTTATCTGGAAACTGCTTTGCAAGTTCCACCAACTGAAGACGACCAGTCTTTCCCTGAGGCCGACCCAGAAAATTTGCTAGGTATTTTCTATTTGATAAGGACAAAGGTTGAACTACGATTTCCCTGTCAAACCTAGTCATTGCATCATCAACATTGCCTGGAATGATGATATCTTTCCAAGTATTGAAAGCACTGATGTCTCTCTTATCTGTACGATCCCCCTGCCATGACATAGGGACCTCAATCAGCACATATAGCCAGTCACCTTTAAAATGATGATATAGTACAAAGCAACAAAATAAATCCAGGGATTGATTGATATTCCTATTCAGAATTCGGTGGAATTTAGGAGGCCGAGTATTATCATTTAAGAACACACTATTGACTGAAAATGCATAACCACTTTTTCCAGCAAGAAGAAATATATAGTTGGATTTAGGCCATGCTTGCAAGCCATATTTCTATGAAAAAATAAATTATACTCATAAGTAAAACTCAAAAAGTAAAAGTATATCCAGTCCAGTCACTGGCTAAGGATTCTTACATGATTTGTCGGACTGATTTAATACATTTGAATCTTATCCAAAATGAAATTCATGTTATAGGAATTTTACCACGTAAATAAACAGTACGCAATCTACTTAAATGCCAAATGTTGGGCAGCTTGATTTACTTTTTTAATAGCATAATGCACTTCAACTGTAACTAGATGCAATTAACAGAAGCTATACCCAGGGGAATTAAAAATCCTAACTTTGGTTTATTGGTAGATATTAATACAATGTAAAGAAAATGATAATGAGATACCTCAGGTGTAAGAATAATGGATCGATTCAAGTAAATAGCCCAAGAACGAAACAAGTGAGCACCAGCACCACTGCATTGTCAGTGAATAGAATATCACCAGGTCTGTACACTTAGTTTGAAAGTAAAAAATCATGATTCTCTACGAATTTCACCCAAAATCTTACTGATAAAAACAGTTTCCTAGTATGCCATCAAGGTAGGGAGAATGTTCAAACATGGACAAATTTTCAGTTCCTTTCAAAAGTTAGAATATGAAGGGTTGTAAAGTGAGTATTAAAATACTTCACACATATATGACTCAAAGTTAAAATATGAAGGCTTGTAAATTGAGTATTTAAATACTTCACACACATATGACTCTTGCTTCTTGTGCATACAACTTCCAGCATCTTGGAAGTATATAGATTATCAAAACAAGTGAACATGAGGATCTAACTATTCAAAGTAAGCAGCAAATGTTACCTGGGAAAGACAAATACATGGTCACGGCCTCCAGAACGACGGAAATAGGGCATTTGATGCAAAATCTGAGAAAAGTTATGCATAAGAAATCAAACAAAATTCCTATAGCTGAAAATTACACAAAAATGACCAAAGACAACAAAATATCACTTTAAACAATAATGACAATCACACATTTAAGATACCTTCACGTATGTCTGATTTATCTCCTTGTCATTGAGGCCACCCATCATGCGAACACATTTTACGTAAGACGGGACAAAGAACAGATCCGCCTCTTCTTTCTTCATAGTTCTGAACGAAGACTTCAACAAATGCCGATGAATTTTGACCTAGAGAAACTATCATAGAAATCAAAACTCATTGCATCATATCAAACTACCCCTTCATTGAATAACATGCAATCCCAGTGGAAAGCCAACAAAAAAGAGAAATTATCCATATACACTCTTTACACTCGCAGGTACACATGTATTTTGACCCAGATTGACGATCATAGAAACTAAACCTTGATGCATTTAATCAAATCACACCCACAAAAGAGTAGCATATACTTCCAATGGGAAACCAAGAAAAGAGCAAATGCCCTTATATAAACTATATACACGTACACATACACATGCATGTTGACCTAGAAAGACTACCACAAAAATTAAAACTTTAAAGCATCGAATCGAACTATATGTACAAAAGAGTAACATATACCTCCAATTGAAGCAAACAATAGGCATAAAAAAAGTTCATATAAACAATGCACACACATACACATGAACTATCATAGCAATTAAACCTTACTGCATCAAATCAAACTAACACCTACAAAAGGGCAACATAGAAACTACTTTCATAAATGAATCAATAAGTTCAACTATTACACATCAAATGAAAATAATGCAGCTCATAACACTGATAAAAAATCGTCAATTGATTCAATTCCATAATCTGATCAATAGCCAACTATTAATCTTCCCCGCAAACACTTATCCACAAAGATCGCAACTTTAACGAATCCCAACTCCAATAACCAAAAAAAAGACAAGGAATTCCGCATCTAACCTGAGTTCCCCACTGGCCTTTAACACAAGACTCCGGCGAGATCCGGCCGTCCCGCCCACGCATCAACGCCGCAAGACCGTCAATCTCATCCTCCTCGTACACATAGATTCTGAGATCCAGCTGCGCACCGTAGCCCCGGCTAGGCCACGTGATAACTCCGGAGAGGGCGGCGCCGGCGGGGAGGACGGTGGTCGGAGGGGAGGGGCAAGGGGGGGAGAAGAAGGCGCGCGTGAGGATGAAGGTGGCGGCGACGAGGGCGAGGGCGGCAGCTTGGTGGGGGCGGCCGAAGAGGTGGCGGTGGCCGCCGGCGGCATGGCCCTTGCCGGGGGACATCGCCGGAGACCGAGTCGCGACGAAAGGTGAAGAGTCGGCGTAGCTCGATCTAATTCATCTGCGCTCGACTCAGAAACGCTTGGACTCGGATCGGACGTGGATTCATATATAATAAAATATATTATTTTTATTTCATGTGATGTATTTTAATATACATTATGATAATTTATTTAAGCTATCTTCATTTTTTCTAACTTTTTTTCATAAAACCTCAAAACCTGATGTCGAACTCAAATAAACCACTTAACACCGTATTTGATAAACATCCCTAAATTTTATGGGATGATACATTGAATTTTTTTTCTTTTTTTTTGGGTATATTTTAAATTAAAATTTGTGTAATTATAAGATTTTAAACGGGCAAATGTCATTCTTAACACCAACTATATATTTATGCATAATTAAGTTGATTGTAGAGCTTGCTAGGGCAAAGAGAAGTGAATATCATTTTGTAGAACAAACTCTTAATCATAGCCAACGTAAGATAATATTTTTTAATACATAATCTACAGCTTTTAAGATAGAAAAATGCTCAAGCAAACGAACCTTGAGACATGCCTTAAATTAGTGCATGCTGATTCATTTCTCTATGGGTTAATTCTAATATAGGAGACTTAGACACCATTCCCTTGATTTCAAGAGCGACCTCACCACTCTCTCTTCATGGATGAGAAAAAAAATTAGGCAATTAGGCTGAAAAGGAGGTAATCAATTGATGATAAGGAGTTTAACTATGTTGACAACTGAAGAACAACCCAATCAACCATTTGATAACCAAACATCACCTTGACTGACCATAAAAAAAAACTCACATAAAAAGAAAAAACTCACACATTCAAATGAACTGGAATAGAGACATTTATAATGGCAAAGCTTCTGTCACCACCACTTACCATCCTTATGAACTATGTCCTGGGCCTTACCATGCCAGCCCTCGCACACAAATTCAAACCTAAAAATATAACTAAAAAGATGGAAAGGACCATTTACTTCAAAAGTATAGGAGAAAAAGAACCTTGTAAAGATTTATTTTGGTAATCTCTAAAGAAACCCCATTCCAATGCGTTTTTGCCATCTTAAGCCCAATTCCACACTTTGGCAAGAAAGATGCCACTTCAGAGAGATTCTTTTTTTTATTTCTTTTGGGGGGCTTTGAAACCGCAGCAGGAGATGAGAATCACTGCGAAGAAGGTTCTTAGAGTTGAAATTCTGTATATTATTTCTATAACTTCGGAGGAACACTTTGAAGGTTCTTAGAGTTGAAACTCTCATAGCTGAGCTAGCAATCAGTTAAACAACCGCAGCACCTCGTATCTATGTCAAAAAAAAAAAACTAAAGTTAGAAGAAACAAATCAAACAAAGAGGACGACACAAATCTAATACTGCAGAGCTAGACAGCAGGAAAAGTAAATTTATGCACAGGGATGTTGCTGGAAGAAGCCGCGCAAATTCTTCCTTTCATAATCACAATGCTCTCCCCTTGTTGTGAGTTAATTGGAGAAAGTTAAGCATCACAAGTTTTAGGCTGGAAAAAGAAATATGCAATGGATTTCCATTGATCCCAACAAAGGGTCAGTAACGTATGCAGATGCCACTGCCTCCGGCTCTTGAAATGGTTAAAAACAAGTATCATTCTGAAAATATAGCAGTTTGAAGTTGATCTCTTCATCTTGTTGATGACAATTATTACATGTAACGAAGAAAGACCAACTCATATCTCTTCTAAGCAGATATGAAAGCTAACCCTACTTCTATCTTTATAAAGCCGCATAGGTAATCTATGGATTGTTACCAAACTAAACAAAAACTGATCCGCTGAAATGTGAGATGAATATGATAGTGCTTGAAGAAACATAACCAGTGACAGGTGAGCTGCATATGATAGGTGAGATGCATATGAGTTTAATAACTTACCCCCCACTGTCTGTCTGCAAATTACCATTTCCAAAAATCGTTAAAAATGTTCCATCCAAAAAAAATCAAATTTTCCCTTGCTCCAATCTAGCCAATAATAAACACTATATAGAGACAAATGGATCACTTACACCACTAACAAAGTTAAAACATCATCTGCCACTCATAACTAAACAATAACCGCTCAGATAAGCTCAAAGTCCTCTACCCATCCGCAAACGATCTCTATCCAATAGAGTTTTGAAAAATGTTCACCAAAAAAAATCTAAATTCCCCTTACCACATTCTAACCAATAATAATCTTTCAAAATCTATTAAAAGTACTATAAGAGTGACAAAACGGATCACTCACTCCCCAATGGCAACGTCTTAGAAAAAAAAAACAAGTAGCTCCAACTTACAACTAAATAACACACGCTCAGATAAGCTGCTCAAAGTCCCAAAACCAAACAGACACACAACACAAACACTCAAATGAACATATTAACACATTCTAAACACCTCTCCAACTCAAAGACTCTACAATCCCCACACTAAAACAGGAACATTCACACGATGAACTATCTAACACGCCTCAAAAAGTTCAAGAATTTGCCAATAAATAATCCATTTACGTATGATTACTACTGTTAGGTTAATCCCACGTCCCATTTGGAAGCAACCGGTGACTTGTATATAGGTTAATGGGAAAGTCTTAATACTTAAGCTAGCTTTTGGATTAAGAGAGGCTCGTGAACCTGTTGCAAGTCACTTTTGGTGCCCGAAAGGCCCAACAAGTGGTATCAGAGCCAAGGTTGGTTTTGGTATTGGTGTTGCCTCAATTAGCCACGCGATTGTCGGCCGGTCCGAATTTGTGTCTCCCGATTTGTCGATTGGTGTCGGCCGGTCCGAATTTGTGTCTCCGATTTGTCGGTCGGTCCGAAGTTGGCCCAAATTGATGTCATCTGGAACCTCACCAAGACATGTTAGCTCCGCATGTGGTGAGAGGGAGATGATTCGGGTGTTGTGATGTGTGAATGGGAGAATTGTTGGGTTAATCCTACATCCCATTTGGAGGCAACCGGTGACTTGTATATAGGCTAATGGGAGAGCCTTAATACTTAAGTTAGCTTTTAGATTAAGAGAGGCCTGCGAACCTGTTGCAAGTCACTTTTGGTTCCCGAAGGGCCCAACAATTACAAACATGACATAACGCAGGTGGATGAATTGTTGGGTTAATCCTACATCCCATTTGGAGGCAACCGGTGACTTGTATATAGGCTAATGGGAGAGCCTTAATACTTAAGTTAGTTTTTAGATTAAGAGAGGCCCGCGAACCTGTTGCAAGTCACTTTTGGTTCCCGAAGGGCCCAACAATTACAAACATGACATAACGCAGGTGGATGCCAAAACATGATTCAAAGCATTATGCAACATGGGCATTGTTAAGAGGCACCGAAAGAGTAGGAGAAGATGAAAGGAGAGACTTTCGTGCCGTCCGACGTCCAGGCCTGCGGTGGAGCACACCTTCGTGTTCACTGGATCACCTTTTCCCGACGTCTTTGGCTCTTTCCGCAGGTCCAGGAAATGGCTTCTAGGAATTGAGGCAATCGGGAGAAATGGTTGGACGTGCATGTCGTGTCAGTCCACAATCTTATTAGGCCTGGTCAGACATCTAAGTCCTAGGATTGATCCTTGTCATGTCCTTCCTTTGGAGGGTGCCAAGCATTTTGTAAAAATCTGAATTACGGTACTTAAATGGGATTTTTAAAAACATTGAATTAAACCGGTTTAAATCAACCGACTAGTGGCTTATTTTGAATTGATAAAATTAATAAAATTGCATATATATATTTATATATAAATTTACCAAAGATAATAAAATTAAAGTAAAATAATAATATCAAAATAAGTTTTTTTTATCAAATTAAATTGACCTTATAATAAAGTATTCCATAAACATATTTTATAAACTTTGTACTAAATATTATACATAACACCTCAATTCGGTTCACCTGTGAACCGGACCAAAAATGCTATCGGTAATCGATTCGTTTGTTAACATATTTAATTTGGTCAAACCAACCTCGTAACACCCCAAATCCGGTTCACCCTCGTGAACCAAACTAGCATGTTACAGGCCTCGGTTGGGTCAACTAACCCAAACTCAACTCATGCGGATCCAATCTCGGCATCTTAAGATGAAGATTCGACTCACCATACATGGATGAATGCTTAGAATCCTAACATAGCATTACATTGAAGACATGCAAACTAAATCACACACAAATGCAAATACGATAAAATTAATAAAAATTCTAAAATATAACGGACAGAGTTTCCCCTAAAAATGACATTAGGGGCCACCTTGTCAAATATACATATGCAAATGTATATAACCAAATATCAACAACTTTATTCATACGTAATTCTAATCTACTGTAAGCATCTTTTTCTGAATATTGGGTCTCAGCCCACCTGTAACACCCCGACTCGGTTCACCCTTGAACCGACCCGGAAATGCTACCGGCGACCGAACCGTTCGATAATCTACTAGATTCGGTTAAGCCGACCCGGATCTACTCTCGGCGTCTTAAGATGAAGACCACCTATGTCCTCTATTCATTATTCACATCATGACATTATTTCTTAGCATTCAATCATGTTATCATGTTTTTC
>JAVDBV010078352.1:0-10141 GCA_032619315.1 Piper longum
GTAAAATGCTAAATGCAAAAGAGAACAAGTGGCACTGATGTTGGAAACGTTTGAGGCTCTTGTGTAACTGTGTTACATCCAAAGAGAGAAGAAGCCCATGATCAATTCAAAGTACAAAGTTCCAAAGCTTGCTTTGTAGCTAGGAACTGCTCGGTTGGACGTTCATCGTGTCGCACTTTGGGTCATCCGAAGGAGATGGGATGAGTGAGTGAATGGAAGCCAATGAAGACAGCACCCCGGTGGCCCCTGATTGGCAAAGGGTGATGAAATATTAACTTGTTCTGCCATTTGCTTTTGACGCCTCATTTCTCCGCCATATTACATCACACCAATCCCTCTGGGCCCCTCCGTGGGGATGGCGATAGTCCAAATTCAATACCTAATTAGAAATCGATAATAACTATAATAATAGTATACTGTAAATTTTTAAATCTTAAAATAATTATATTTATGAAAGTCTTGTGATGATAAGGATTAGAAAACAAGGGCTGTACTGTAAAATTTTTTTATGGTGAAAGCCACCTTTTGACTTTTACCATCAGTTTTTATGAGCACAGTGTGACGGTAAATTTCCTTTACCATCGAAATATTTGATGGTGAAACTGACAGTAAAGTTTTTACTTATTTTAAAAAACCAGTGGCCTTATTGAACATCAACTTCCGCAAGTAAACTTGTACAGATGGGCAGCACAAACCACAAATTTAATATAAAAATAAAGCTTGTATTTATTTATGCAATTGTTCAAATTGCTAGAACATATACAGTCATAGCTTAAAAACTTGCAACTCAAAAGAAATATTACAACTAATCAAGATTGAAGATAACCAAAGATGACAAGTAATATCAGATAGACATTAGGTAAATTCGATAGCAAGATTCCATCCATGTCTATGAAGAAATCAACTCAATCAATTATTTGATCTCACCGGTTCTTCTGAGATGCTCCTCTCCACTGCTAGCAGCCTCTCTACTCTCAACAAGTCGGGCAAGATATTGTACATGCTAATGTATATCTCATGGACGCTAAAAACGGAGATGAACATAAGCTTGAGAGGTTATGCTACTTTGTAGATAAGTCATTTGTTAGGTTTCCTCATCATACGATGAATATAAAATGACACGTAACTACATGAGGAATCATGAAGATATGGAGTTATTCTAAAAGGTATGAAGAATTCGAGAAGAATTGTGAAAGATAAGGAGTATTTAGTGTTTGACTCTTCGTATTTATGAGACTGGTTTTTCTTTATCTATAAATATGTAGTTATATTGTGAGAGCAGAAAAGAGAGTATAATTGAAGTGTGTGTATTGAGTTTCACTGTGAGGTTTTACAGTGAGACTCTCCCCCTCTCTCTCCCTCTCTCCCTCTCTCTCTTAGAGGAGGGAGAGCCTCTCCTCACAGGGACTGATCAAGAGTTTGTTGGCCAAGAGCTTGTATTGTGTACTCTTGATGAAGATGGGTGTTCTCTTTTAGGGGAAATATGAGAGGTTGTATATCTAGACAGGGTCACCAGTGGGGGTGCATGTGGGAGAAGAAATAGAAATTGTTCGTTGTGAGTAGAAGACATGACTTAGGGGTTCTTCGACAAGACCAAGTGTAGTTAATTTCTTATCCTTCTTTACCTTTTGTCTATTCTTTGTAATTTAGGCTAATTTTACCCATATCATATTTTTGGGCTATGATTTTATTTCAATATAGAAAGTTTCCACTAGAGATTTGTGTGTCTTTATCTTTTATCCTGTATTAGTTTGCCTTGTCAAAATACACAACATATTGTTCGGGGATTTTGTGTATTAAAATCCCAACAATTGGTATCATAGCTTTGGTTCGTCCGCTTGTGGAGGTTCGTGGAGTTGTGGTTCAAGGCGTATGGAGGTTCATCAGATAAATCAAGGAAGAGTTCAGTTCATTCAAGATTATTGGTATTTTTTCAAGATAACTTTTGGACTTAGCTAGCAAAGGGTGCTCCTTCTATGCGAGTAGGAGAGATGTGCTAGAGTTTCAATCAGGGGAGATAGAGAACGTTCCGTATGATTCGGAAGGGGAGGCTTGTTAAGGTTCCTCATCATACGATGAATATAAAATGACATGCAACTACATGAGGAATCGTGAAGATATGAAGTTATTCTAAGAGGTATGAAGAATTCAAGAAGAATTGTGAAAGACAAGGAGTATTTAGTGTTTGACTCTTCGTATCTACGAGATTGGTTTTTTTCTATATATAAATATATAGTTGTATTGTGAGAGCAGAGAAGAGAGTACAACTGAAATGTGTGTATTGAGTTTTACTATGAGGTTTTACAGTGAAGCTCTCCCTCTCTCTCTCTCTCTTAAAGGAGGGAGAGTCTTTCCTCACAGGGACTGATCTTTTATCTTCTTATATGACAAGAGTTTGATGGTCAAGAGTTTGTATTGTGTACTCTTGATGAAGATTGGTGTTCTCTTTTAGGGGAGATATGAGAGGTTGTAGACCTAGACAGGGTCACCGGTGCATGTGAGAGAAAAAACAAAAATTGTTCGTTGTGAGTAGAAGACATGACTATAGGTTCTTCGACAAGACCGTGTAGTTAATTTCTTATCATTCTCTATCTTTTGTCTATGGTTTGTAATTTGGGATAATTTTACCCATCTCATATTTTTGGGCTGTAATTTTATTTCAATATAGAAAGTTTCCGCTAAAAATTTGTGTGCCTCTCTTTTATCTTGTATTAGTTTATCTTGTCAAAATATACAACATATTGTTCAGGGATTTTGTATGTTAAAATCCCAAGACCATTTCCTGCTAGTGCAGAAGAGAGGTGCTCAGACTTTTTAAAATGCATAGAAGCTTTTTTTGTATGATCACACATTCCGCCTATTCACAAAAACAACAAACAACAGGTGCTCTAACACTTACCCTCGCAATAACTTAAACTGAGTCTCCGAAGTGTACAACAAGTGTATCTACAGAAGCCGCTCCAGCCATATTTGAGCAGCTTTTTACCTTCTTAGATCACTTTGGCCTTCTTCAACACAATATCTACATTAAACAAACTTCATATAAAAAAAATGAAAATAGTCACTCACTGAACAACGACAGTAAAGTAGCAACATCTAACGAGAGAATGAAGGCCCCAAGTTATTTTCATGCTATAAGATTCTGCTAGTATCCCACAAGCGTTCACTGGGAAAGCAAGACAAAGGAAAGAAATAGAATAAGCAAAGCTTTTGACATAATAGTTGGACCAAAATCAATCTGCTACTAGGTCTTACGCCAAAACAAAACAGTAAGGCCCAACTGGTAGATACCGTATTATAAATTGAATGTTTAAAAATGTCAACGCCACGCCGCCGTCGGCGCCACTGGAGAGATCTTAGTGACCCATCTTCATACCACCAGCACCTGCTGCTCTCGACACCGCACTGCCGTCGGCGCCACACTGCATCGCCATCTTCATCCTCTTTGATTGTGAAGATCACCACTTTTTGGATAACATGTACTCTTCATTCCTATTCCAAATTATATTAATGTGTCTGATCCTTTCTCCAATATCTTTGTCAAATAACATACTAAATACCTTGAATAAAAAATCAAACTTTCTTCAAATGCACTCTTATTTTGTTATGTTTAAGATACAAATGTTATTTTCAACTGCTCGTTCGTGTTTATATTTGGTCAATGGTTCTTGAGTAATAGCTTGTTTTGGGATGTAATTTATTGACCATTGAGTACTCATATTTTGTTATGTTTAAGATGCGCAAGTTATTTTCAACTGCTAGTTCTCATTTTTATTTGATCAATGGTTTAATATTTGCATGAATATAAACGGTAACACCCCAAATTTAGGGATAAAAACAAGTTAAACCTGCTCGCATATATTTTATATTTGGCTCGATTCAGCTTAGAATTCGTACTCTTTAATTTTGTACTCGAAAAATATTCGGCTCAAAATAGATAGCTCGTTGAACAATGAAGAAAGTTTGAGCTAAAGTGTGTTCGGCTCGGCTTGGCTCGAAACTCGAGCTCGATGTATTCAAACTCAAAAAAATATTTGGCTCGACTCGGCTTGTCAATACTATTGAGGCCACATTGAACTTATATAGTATTGAAAAAAAAATTTGATCTTATATAAATTAAGTACGAGCTAAGTACAAATATTCGCTCAGCTCAGCTCGGTTATAAAACATAGCGAACCAAACACAAGCCAAACCCAAACACCATAAATTTTAGACTAGCTCGACTCGACCTATAATACTTAAGTAAGCTCAAACATGCTTGCAAAAAATCAAACCAATTCACAAACACCTTTTCTCTGCTCGGCTTAGCTCGGCTCGACTCGACTCGTTTGCACCCCTATCCAAATCCGGTTTGCTATTAAACAGAACTAGAAGCGTTACGGGAGATCAAATCAACTCTTAAATTCGATTAATTTGGTTGACCCTAAGCGGAACGAATCACTCTAAGTGTAATAAAATGAAAGAAAACCAATATGAATGTATGAAATGAATAACTTATTGGAACGCTACGTAGAGGATATAACAACAAAATAATCATATCCATTAATTAAATATGATAAATTTTTTTATAAATAAATAGATAGAGTTTTTACTAAATGTGTAATAAGGGAATCTTTATATCACAAAATATATAAAAATAGCAAGATATATCATCACATTCTGCAATGCATAAAAATTATATATCATAATCTTTGTTTTGGTCTTGACCCATTTGCTATCCACATGAACATGACGGGAAGTTTACTACCCTTTATTCACAATAGTATCATTATCATTGATATCAAAATATCATTAACAAAAACAAGATAACCATGCATTAAACATCATCAAAATATTTCATCAAAATTTTCACACATTAATAAGCATCATAATAAAACATCCTATCGCCAGGCATGTGTGCATGCAAGGATGTCACTGCTCATTCATCAAGTCCAGTATGTCATGTAGTGTCTGACGCTCACTTACATATATAATATAAAACTGACAAGAATGGTTGTCATTGGTTTAGAAAACAATTAATATCAAATTCTCAATGAGAGGACACTCTTATGAAAAAAAAACATGTATATACTTCATTAAAACTCTCGTAAGGGTAATTAATGAGAAGTCATCGAGCTATAGTCTGGATATCATCCTAAAACTGACTGGTCTAATGCCTCTCTCAACATTTTCTCATTTTTTCTAATCCTTCAAGACTACCAATATATCCTAAACCCTCCCTAATCCTCAATATATACCTAGCCCTAAGCACGAAGACCAAGTATTCTCAGGCAGTCCCTTTTAGTGTCCTTTGAACCACATGCCTAAACATATGATGTACTAAACAGTACTCGTAAACCCCTACCTTTCTTTAAATATGAGGAACTCAAAACTTGGAGTTGTCAGGATCCCTCAGGAATAGAACAACCCTCTCACTAATCCAGAACTTGTTGTGACTAACACGTATACCCGATCATGGTATGTGGGAGTCGATTCACCATCTCTCATCTCACTGAAAACTCGATAAATTCATATAAAAGCCTGAGAAGGAATTTAATATTATAGGTCCGAAGACAACTTGCGGTGGATCTAGTTTTCAAAATTAAACTAGGGATTTCATCATCGAGAGTTATTAATCTAAAAAATTATTCATTAAAATAGTCCATGTTAAGTGGGGTTCAATAAATCGACCACTTAGCACGTCTGAAAACCTACTATCTAAAACTACAATAGAAAAGATTGACAAATAAGAGTGCGAGTCCTAAATGGACCTGGTAGAAACTCCAAGTGTGGTCTCGTGTCTATGGCGCAAGCTCCTACATCGACCTACACAAACAGAACTAAATACTAATGCTCATATACACCCATATAATGCATGAATGATATGATGGATAAATCAAACAATACTAGTACAATCATATATATCCTAATTGATCTAAATAATCCCTAATCATGTCGACAATATAATCATGTACAACTATACGATACCGATATAACATGATATTATTTCAGGCAACACTCAATAAAGTAAGGTAACCCTAATAATCAGGTCATATACGTATGATAAACCTATAATTAATTCCATATCTTGGTAATGCAATTAAATTCAAGCATCATCACTAATCACAATGTGACTATTATCATGCAACAATCACATCAATTATTACTTAATCATGTGAATTTACATTCTTAGGTGATCATGCCATCAACATCACAAATTTGTTAATATAATTAAGTATATCGATTAACTAAATAAAGATAATGATTATAATAATCAAACTAATACCAAATTGTCATAATTCAAGTATTTATTTGTAATTTTATCAATAGTTCATAAACAATCATCATACTAATTAATAAAATTAGCATTTTTTTATGGTCCATCACACTTAGTTAGTAAAGCAAACTTAAAGTCACATATATGCAATCAATCAATAATTTAATCATAATGCTTATCATGAAATCAATTTTAATTAAAATGTATACTTAAGTTGGAGATTACGTGGCAACAGCCGTGGTTGCTGGCAGTTGCTATGAGGAGGGAGACGGCGGCTATGATTGTCGTCCCACGAGTGAGTCTGCAAGGGGGAGTGGCTCAATGTAAAACCCGGGCTGTCGGCCCGAGGGTTTTTACTGTCGGTTCGGTTGTTACCTGAATTGAGTTAGTAGGGTCCGATTCTTCTTGCCATGTTTTATATATGATATGTTGTAAGTTCCCCGGCCTTAGCCTCCTTTAGGGTTCGGAACGCCTGTTTGGATGCGGCACGCCCGGCTTTTTAATTTTGGTCCAATTTAATCATGTATAGTAAGATGTTAGGACTGTGTCCCTCGCATGTCTTTTGTGTATTTGCCATGTGTTTGATAACCTTTTGGACCATCCTAACCCTTTTTGGGACCTACAGTGCAGTTCCCGAAGTGTTCCCGATTACTTTAGGGTAAAAACCCTAAGTTTTTGGCTTTGAGATAACCCAACCTATACCATTTTTAGCTAACCCAACCCACTTTTAGATAACCCAACCCAACCTATACACCTATATATGGCACTCATACCCCTTAAGTATGACACCCATACTTTATAGATATGACACCTATACCTCTAGAGGTATGACACCCAAACCTCTATGACATTACCAAGCCAACCCATGCCTCTTTAGGTATGGTGCCCATGTATATGACATCACCACCCTTCTTCTATAAAATCCACCCCTTCCCTCACCTTTTCACCTCCAACCAATTCTTCCACTCTCCTTTGCCTCCTTATTCCTCTTTGGATCTCCAAGCAACCCCTTCCACGTTCCTAACATCCTTGGGTGGTAGGCTTTGAGGTTAGATGCCTCAAAAGACCTCCCCTTGGTCTTCACTCGTTAGCATCAGGTCTAGACTGCCACTGCTTCTTATTGTTTGATGTGTATTACTTGTATGATTCAATGAAATTATTTTTATAATATTTTTACCGTGTATATAGGAATGTTAGGAGAATTTTGAGTACCCATTTATCGTATTTAGCCAAGTAAATAAATAGATATTATTTTTATAATGCATGTAGGTTACTGATATGCACCATTTTAGTATAAAAATCATATCTTGCCATCCTGATGTTCCATTTACACGATCCTTATTTTTTTCACTCACAACATGTAGATCTATAACTTTTATATTTGGTGTTTTACCTGTAATGCCCTAGAATATGCATGTATGAGGGTAAAAACTGAGGAAAGGTGGTGACTTGGACAAGTATAGTGATATAAGTGCTCCTTTCTCCAATTTTTACTCTCTGTATTTGTATGATCTGTTGATGCACATCATGCCATATTTTTCATGGTAATCATAAGAGTTATTGGTAAACTTTTAATCTTAATATAACCACTAAATAATCATGAACATAACCCTTAAGTACGCCTTGTATTTACTGTGTGTTTATAACTATGAGCATGTTCTGTGATTGTGTGGTATTTTAGGCCACAAATTTTAAAATAATTAAATATCATAAAATTATATGATACTGAAATAATTGTATTCCTGAAATATATAAAATTTTGGAACGTTTAAAAATCATATAGATAAGTTTAATAGGTTGTTACTGAGATAGTGTAAAGATACTAGGTGAAAACCCTAGTTTTTCACTCCAGTTTGAAATTACCTTAAAATAGGTTAAAGGAGTTGGATTTTTGTAAAACTTGGTACATACCTTACCATATGTTTCATTAGAATTATTATTAAATTTAGGACCATTTGGAAAGTTTTTCAATTTTATTTATGAATTTCAAATCCGTTAAGGTTCAAATAGCTCCAGAAACAGCTCATCCAGTAACCCAAATTGTAAAATATACTTAGGCCCATCTACAAAGTAAATTTGAACTAAATATTACTGGGATCAAAATCAGTGTGTTAGCTATGTAGGTCCACTGACCCAACCCTATTTGGAGTCGTCTAGCCCATGAACCAACAGTTACAAAATTGGTGCATAGCCCAAGGACACTGTTCCAGCACCATGGGGCCGAATTTGATGGGCAACATTCCCCTTGATTGGCCCATGGACCAGCTATGGTAAAATTTATCAATGAACCTTATAGTGTAAGGGACAAGTTATATAAATTTCGGCCCATTTGGACATTTTTAGGCCTATTCGAAAAATCATATGGTGAGCCCATTCGATTAAACACCATAGAATTGATTAAATCTCACTAAGTGAACATGGAACCAAAACCTTAAGTAAGTTATCTAATAAGGTTTAAAACTTCACTTATGCCCTAATTAAGATAATTAAGTATTGTTAAGTGTTGAGCTTGTGTTGAGGCTTTGCCTTGTTTTACGTGCCGATGTGACCCGATTCTTATTCGGTTCCATCTCCATGCTAGGTATCACGGGTGAGCTCACCGACTAGAGTACGGAGCTCTACTCACACAGGTCCGTAGGATTCTCCTTTGTTTGATCTCTGTTTGACTCCCTGTGTGTCGAGTTTTACCGTGTTTTAGACGTAGGACGACATCAGTGGCATTTTATCGGATCCCTCCGATGTCGGGCCATTTAGTTGTATTTTCTACACATGTTTAATAAAACTACAAAGATGAGACCCCTTGTTGGTTTTCAAACTAAAGCTCAAGAAATATATGATACAAGCCTCTTTCCCAAGCCTATTATATAAGTACGCGCATTTTTATGGATTTTACGAATAAGAGAGTGAGCGGTATGGAGATATGTATAAATCGCACTAGTACTCCTTCAAACCATGAGGTAGTGCTGTGTATGATGGTATTGCATAATGCATCGCATTTCTGGAATATGTGGCACTAACTTAACTGTTCCTTTTGCCACTCGAGTACCGTGGCGGGTGATATGGAAGGTGTGAGGGCGTAAGCGCTTTATGTATGCATGAATATGATTATGAGCCGTGCATGCGAGCCGTCAATTGCTTAAGTATGTTTGCTTACCGCCCAGTGTGAGGCTATCTTGAAGTTTTATAAGTTTTCATGGGTAATGGAATACCCATTTGCCAGCTTCCTATTTTACCGGTAGTTATTCGGACCGGTAATCAAATTTATTTGATTACTGACATTGTTTTCTATTATATGTAGGTGAGGTTCCCTGGCGTTGGCCGGCCTAGGTGCATGGATCAAACAACACAATGGCGGTGGTGGCAGGGGCCCTATGTTATGTCGTTTGCTTTAAGCCTTATTTTGTGTGTGACTATATGATGGGCATATGCCCTAACTATGTGAACCTTGTATGATTTAAATGTATACTATGATGGTTCTGCCAACATGTTTTATCTTTATACTATTGTATTTTGCTGTGGAGTTATAATACTTAGGGCAAGACTAACCATCGTCTGTAAGGTATATAAGCCCCAGAGTTCTGGAACATGATGTGGAGCTAAGTCAGATACACGAAACGTATTTGGCTGCAGCTGTCTGTGTATTAGAGTAACGTGGGTGGAGGAGCTTATGATTCACACCACTTGAAGACCCACGTGAAGTCCGGGTATTAGGGTTTGATGCCCTGATATTCGATGATGTTGTGTAATTCTCTTGCGCTTTAATTATTGTTCGCGTAGGGTATGTGGAACAGGTAACCATGACCCTTGTTTAAATACCCGCATCATCTTCATGTAACTAATAAGAAGACCTAAGCCAATCACTTGAACTAAGTAGTAAGAATATGA
>JAVDBV010078353.1:0-25926 GCA_032619315.1 Piper longum
GAATCGGCCGATTCCGGCGCCGATTCGGGGCCGACCGATTTGGCCCCGAAATCGGATCGGCTCGGCGCTGATCCGATTTAAATCGGCCGAGTCCGATCCGACTCGGCCGATTTTCTCATATCTGGAAAAAACAGCAAATGCTTTAGCCCAAAAACTTACCAGCACGACTGTGTTTTTTAAATTTTTAATTGACTTTTTGAATTGAAGGGAGTGACATAGTTGGTTGGCTTGACCAAATACAAGTCAACCAATCCCCCTTAAATATGACAAACCCCAGATGATGAATGCTTCTTGATGGCCAAAAATATGGATGGAATGACATGCGAGCTTGAGACGAAGCTTCCTCAGACCAATGACCATTGTCGGTGGCGGGTAATCTTCAAATTTAAATTTTGACAACTCAGTGCTTGTTTCGGTATTTTCCTTCTGTCTTTATATTTATTTTTCTTCATATTTACTAGTTAAAAAAATAATGTAGACTACCTAGTTGTCGATATGGTAGCTGTTTTACCTGTTTGATTATGCAAGTAGGAGGATTTATAATGTTGTTAAATACTCATTAGACTGCAGGAAGATCACCATATAAATATTGGAAGAAATTTGGTTGTCAATTGCATTGGTAGGATTCATGATTGTATATTAGGAAAGTGCTCCCCAAATCAAGCCACCAATGTTTTGAGTGTTCATGAGGAGCTTCAAGTGGATACCATCATGTTCCTCCAAAAGAACACAAAACTGATCAGATTTTATCCAAGACTTCAATTGGCAGAGATCAAGCATTTGATGAGGTATGCAATTTCCTTAAAAAAGAAGAGGTTAAAATGGTTGGCATATATGGCACGGGTGTGGTTGGCAAAACAGGCTTATGACAAAAATTCATGAAGACTTCCTAAAGCCTTCCAACTTCAAAGTTATTTCGTTAGTGGTTTCAAAAGTTGTAGATGTAGATATAATTCAAAAAGATATGATGGAAGAGATGAACCCTTTTTTTAATGAAGGTGGATACCGTCATAAACGTGCAGAACAGATAAGGGAAGCACTTGCGAAGGAGGATAAAATAGCTTTGTTTTTGGATGACATTTGGGAGTTTTTAGATCTTATAGAACTTGGAGTTTTAAGTCCAGTTGGATTGGACAAGTCAAAAATCAAACTAATATTCACTACAAGGTTAGAGAAGGCTTGTAGTGGAAGGCAGCCTGACAGAGAGGTCAGAATTGAATGCTTGGGATGGGATGATTCATGGTTATTGTTTGAAAAAAATGTGGGCAAGAAAACCATAAACTCAGACTACAAGATTCCCATCTTGCCAAAGAATGGCACTCATTGTTATTGGTCGATCTATGACATGTAAGTATACCCCTAGAGAATGGGAGCATGCATTGGCGACTCACCCATTTGAAGTTTTGGATGCCACAGCAAAGTTATTTCCCTGATTAGAACTCAGCTGCAATGCTTTACCGGATCGTGGAAAGAAAGATTGTTTCTTGTACTGTTGTTTATTTCAGGAAGACAGGGTGATGGATTCAAGTTCCAATTGGACAAAAACACAAATAGTCGATAAGTGGAGAGAGGCTCACAAGATTTATGTATTGAGAGGACATCAACTTCCTGAGCAACCGTTTTGTCTTAATTTGTCTACATTGATTTTCCACAATGGTTGTCTTAAGAAAAAGCTAAAGATTTCAAATGACTTCTTGAAATGCCTGCACAAAGTTAGTGGTTATTGATGAAATAATGAAATCAGGTCCTTGGTTCTCCCATATTTCGAAGAGATAGACAATGATGGTGATAATGAAAATTATGAGCACAGGCTCAGAGATCTGAAGACTCTTAAGATGAACTTTTTAGGTTTAGAAGATTTGTGACATCATTCAACTCACTCTATTTGGAAGGTCAGGAAAAATTCAGGTTTGATGGCCCTTCCCCAGTTCCCCTGCTTGACTGACTGTCTATATTCTTCTAATTATAATTTCGGCACTTCATGATCAACACCTAATCGTTAGGTTTCAAATAGATTTGTAGGCTCATTTGTTCAGGTTTGCTAGTTTGGTTTTCTCCGGCTTGTCATCTGGAATTTTGAAGGTATGTGGTGATCTTCAATGAGCATTTGTGAATATAGCCATCATTGCTGGACGAATATGCTGCGTCGTCCATTATAGAGAAAATTGTTAAGCCCTACGGCCCCCAAAAATGGACTTATAATAGGTTTACAGGTCTCTCTTAATCTAAAAGTTAATTCAAAGAATAAGGTTTTCTCATTATCTTACATATGAATTACCAAGATTATCTATGACCGATGTGGGATAAACCCAATAACTCCCCTTCACACATCAAGCATCTCTGAAACCATTATCGTTTGACAAACTCCCTTTTAAATAAGATGGCACTAAGACAATTCCCACCCAGCAAACTCACCTCAAATCATTAGGTATAACCCATGAAGGAAACTCTGACAATCGGCATAGGCAAATACTAAATCTTCTAAGATCGTAACTAGCTCTGATACTATTGTTAGGCCCAAAGGGCCCTCAACAGTGGTATTAGAGCTTTGGAGGCCCTTTAGGCCTAACAATGATATGAGAGCTAGGTTGACTTTAGTATTTGCCTACGTCGATTATGGGAGACCCATTAGAGCTAAAGAGTGGTATCAGAGCTTTGGGGCCCTTTAGGCCGAATAAGAACATGGTACATTGGCTGTCTATGATGATTTTTTTGGGTTAATTTTGTCATCTTATGTTTAGTATGTTGGATGTGTAAGATTATTTTTTTGGGGGTTAATTTTGTCTCTCTCGCACATTTCATGTTGAATGCTTGTGTTATTTACTTGTATTTGTAGTGACTGTGGCTGATATTATGTTGCAACATACGTTCTCTACAAGCAAGGTTAATAAAACCAAAACCAAAGATCAAATCAGCTGATTGTGTCTTATTTTTCAAAATAAATAAATAAATAAATAAATACCATATGTTCTATTTAGATGGAATTTGCTTCAACTCATAACTTGATTAAACTTACAAAAAGAAAATCGTTTTGCCATCGATAAATCTGTTAGATGCTAAAACTATGTTCTTTATAACAATAGGTGGCACTGCAATGAGGAGACTGAGAATTCAACATTTAGATGCTTAAATAATTCTTCTTTCTTCTTTTTTTTTCTAGCTGCTTAAATACTTCTTTGAAACATTTGCACAAACTTGATAGCTCATATTGGCTGAAAAGTTCTACACAAATTTCTTCCTTTATGTGTGAAAACAAGGTTGTCAAATGCTTCTAAAATAAATAGAGATTCGTCGTATTTATCTCATTCCTTGTTTGTAAATCTGGATATGTTATAAAATCAAATCAAGAACAAATACATTATTTTCAAATCATCTTAACATTGTCTGTGATTCATAGAAATAAGATGGTACTGTTTATAGTCGTATTGGATTTTTACTATGGTTGTATGTAATTTAAAGAGGGTACATGATAGCAAGATGAATACTTTAACATCGAAAAATTGATGAAACCGTGAAAGTGTGATTCCAACAAATGGAGGGGGGAAAAAAGTTTCACCAACACCTTGGCTATATTTGCACCATGATCTCTTTCAACAAAAATTACAATCACCCAACACTCAACAAGCATACTTCTAGACATATAGCAACCCTATGAATCAAGAACTTCGAAAATTAATTTATCTGGATGTCCATAAACCCTCACTCGTTGATTTTTAAATGTATGGAAACATGATCACATATTCATCAATATAGCACACAACTTCACAAACCATTGACATTGATGATAACTGTCCTCACTCTGGACAATTTCCCGGGTCAACAATAATTTTACCAATTGCATGGCCATCCATGGATTTGGCCCAAGCTTCCTCAGCATTGCTAAGGGGGAATTTGGAGTCCACTACGGTCTTCAATTTGCCTTCCTTCACCAGTCCCACCAGAAACTCCAAATTACTCCCCTTTGGACTCAGAAGCAAAGGAATCAAGCTCTTTTTCGAAAAGGTCAGTTTCTTCACAACAGAAGTGAGCAATGCACTTGGTGAAGGAGTGACGTCAATCACCTTCCCATTCGAGCTCAAATTCGGTTCAAAAGTAGACCAAGGAATGCCAGTAGCACCATGGATAACCGCATCATATTTCTTACCTGAAGGGCTTTTTAGGGCTGATCCCTCTGGAGTTTTGTAATCGATAACTTCGTCCGCTCCCAAACTCTTAACAAACTCAATGTTTCTGGCACCACATGTAGCTGTTACATGAGTGTTCCCCAGCTTTGCAAGCTGCACAGCATAGTGACCGAGCCCACCTGATGCAGCTGTTACCAAAATGTTTTTCTCGTCTCCGGTTTGGTCGAGTTTTATCCCAGCAACGTCTGTGAGCATTTGAAGAGCAGTAAGGCCTGCTATAGGAAGACCTGCAGCTTCAACAGCTGAAACTTCAGGTGGCCTCTTAACAGTTAGTTTTTCCTGAGCTACAGCATACTCAGCAAGCCCACCTCCAACCTATCAATATTGCAAAGAATGAATACAAGAAAACAGAATAGATGTTTATTAGAAAAAAAAAAATGATATTTATAAATTATACACTTAGACCGCACAACATCTACTTTCATAAGACAGTACAAACTCTCCTGCTTTCTATCTCATAATTAACCATTTTTTTCCAACAAAAACCGAGGACAGATTACCGGACTGGAATAAAATTTATGTGCAACTACTTACAAAAGCAGTCAGGACGGACACCACTTTGTCACCAGCTTTCACCGATTTCACTTCAGGACCGACCTCAACCACCTCTCCAGCAATATCAGATACTGTTTACTAAGAAAGTATATATAATCATATTGCAGTCCCAACAGAAACCTAATTTGTAAAAAAGAATTATATGATCTTCAACCATGAAAGGGTGCACCCCTCAAGAACAATTGCTGCAAAAATATAATTTAAGAGACCACAATTTAGAGTTCAGATCCTATGGCCTGCCAAGCAGGAAAAAATTTCCTCATAGCGACTTTAAAAATTGTCAAGTACCCTTTTTTTTATAATCATCAGATCAGTTAGAAGGATATTTTTTTCAGCTCGGGAGACCATATTATCTGGACTCCCATAGTATTTGCTTCTTTATTTAAATGAAACAGCTGCTACAAAGTATACAAGGTAAAAATATCCAGAGGTGGAGGACTGGGTGGGAAAGTTGTAATCCTTGTTACTAATGACTACAGTGAGTTTCTATGTCAGAAAAAATATTGAATAAAACCCATTACTTGAAACAAGTTACAAATATATAAAGATGCCAAGTCAAACAAATCACCTGGGACAAAAGGAAATTTACGAGGAAAAAATAGTTTAAGCGCTCCCTTTTGGATTTTCCAATCAATGGGATTAATAGCTGCAGCTTCCACTTTCACTAGAACCTCATTTTTCTTCGGAGAAGGTATCGGAATTTCCACATGCTGAAGATAGCCAAAAAATAGCTCATATATTGATCAATTATTGACACCAAGATACAACAATAATACATCATAAAATTGTAAAGTTGGATCTGTTATTTCCGGTAAACACAACCGCTAAAATAGGCATAAAATCCAAGATAGCCATAGGAGATGGAAACTTTCTCACAGCATCATACACATAGCTGCCATTCAATAAAAGAAAAGCAGAAGACAGCACATTCTTATATATTTAATAAGCCATTCATCATACTATTATCGTTAATCTTGTTTTTTTTTTCTAACCAGCATTTTCTAATAATAACATATAGGTAAAAAGAAAAATCATATGTACAAGCAAATGAGTAAAAGGTGATAAAGCAAGACACAGGCATGGATTCAGGGAATTTGTTCTGAAGAGGGAAACCATACAAAAGTACCAGTTCATTCAAGTATCCAAGCCATTCAAATGCAATCTTTTCAATGTAAACAAAAGATACCATAAGTCAATCAAAGAAACAAATCAAAATTAAAAGCAAGAGCCCAAATTGTTAAAAAACACTAAAATCAAGTTTGACTTCATTCCAATCTAGATCATCATACAAATAAATGAGACTGAAACACACCACCAACAACACAGATATTTCCACTCTAACCCATACAAAGAACAGTATCTAAACCAACGAAGAAGTATGATATAAATCACACACCACGGAGAAGTGGGAGGGTCAATGTGTACCTTCAGAGCAGCAGCTCCACCGCCATAGCCGTCGTACTGGACAGCCCTCATGATCTTCCCAGGCCCAGCCATGGAAACAACCAAAATGCTCTCCTAAATCCAAGAATCCCTTCTCCATCTTTATAACAATAATGTGTTGATAAGCTCTGGAATACTGTAGATAGCAACATTTACTAAGATTGTTGAAGGGATATTTGTAGTGCATTGCATGGACAGACAGTTGCCAACGCATTCAGATGGTACGGAACTACTAAAATACCCTTATCGTAACGAATTTATAACCCGTACAAAGGTATATTAGGGGCAACCGGTTAAAATTCTAAAATTATACATAAATTATTTATTAAATATTAAAAACATATTTTATCATCAATATTTTATTAAACCAGTGTTAAAATATTATAACTTTCAATACAAAATCGAATTTTGTAAAAAAAAAATTATTAAAAAATCCGGTATAAATTGAAATAGTAAAAATGCCGAAACCATATTAAAATTGAAGACAATCTGCTATATATTATATTGGGTATAAATAGATAATACGATATAATATTTAAAACTATGAAAAGATAACTAAACTATTGGAAGACCAAACTATTGAACTAGTTTGATTTTTCTCTTTTTAATGCTTATCAATTACATCAAGGATAATTTTGTTCTTTGTAAATAAATAAAAAAGGATTTCTTTATCGTACACTTGTTTTTAAAAAATTGAGCGCCAATATTACAAATTCTTTCTTTTCACTTTATATCAATAGTTAATTATAAATTGTTTATATTCATTCCAATAATTTTCATCTATACTTTAAAATCAATAAATAAATAAATAAATACGTAAAGATTTTATTAGTACATTGATTTTGGAAAAAAAATATTTTATAAAAAAAATTAAAGTGAATTACCTCTCGTATATCTTGTATGAGCTAAACCTGAAACAAGTTATATGGGTAAAAATAAAAGTAAAGAGTTTACATTGAATTAATTTTAAATTTTATTTATTTATGCAAAATTTAGACAGTGAACCCACTAAATGTGCTTGAAAAAAACTCATTTTCTTTCTTTTTTAACTCTGCGTTGATCACAATTCAGTCAATGTCTTGAAGCTGCCAATTTCTTCAATTACAAATATGTTCTTTCACTTGATCCCTCAAAACTGATAATGCAATGGGCATTGTTCTTTCAGTTGTCAGCCATATGAAAAAAGCTGAAAGAAAGGCTAGAACACCTCTCTTCTCCACCTTCAAGTTTCTCCTACATCTTTAAAACGGCTTTTCCCAAGCACATTTATGAGCAGGAAAATATATATTGAAAATTAAGAAGTAAAACAATGATGAAACTGAATCTTCAAGAAAAATAAAATAAAATGAAATAAAAACAAAAAGAAGAAAAAGGACATTCGATGCCATGCCCAAACAAAAGGAACAGCACGGCCAGAAGTTCAATTTGAGTTCCCCCATTTCTCAAAATCCTTGCATTCGTCTCCCAGATCATCTCGCGTAGCTCAACACTATGGTTTTCACTCCACAGCATTAGACAATGGCAATCGAATTGTACCCCAGGCAAACACCGAGTCCAAATGCCCATCAGCATGTTTGTCAAAAATTGTTATTAAACAGTCTAATCCTAGCAAACTACAGCCCTTATGATTGTCGTTAGGCCAAGGCAAGAGACCAGAGAGGGCTTCTAAAGTACGATCAGTTGAGGAGAGGAAAAGAGAAATACATAGCAAAGCATTAATATAAAAAGGCCAATAATGTTTTATTTTATACTTTCAATAAATTTCGAGGTAGTTCCCTAAGTTACCCTGAATTTGATTACCTCAAATCTCTAAGATTTATCAAAAATATCTCCAAAATAATAAAGTAGATTGCACCTTCGACAAGAATTTGAGTTCAGAATCACCAATATAATAACATGTTCTAAACACAAAAGAAATATATCAGTAAAATGCCCAACACAAGATGAAGATACTATGTTTCGCATAAAAGAACATCTACAAATCAGAAGCTCCCCCCACCACCACCAAAAAAAAGAAAAGAAATGTAGTTGCAGTCATTCAAGTACAGTGTGCCCTCGAATGCTAATATAAGCCGTGGACGGAGTGCTAGCTCTAGTGATTATGCAGGTGATCAAAGCTAAGCGGCTGCTGCTGATAGAATGGAACCTGCATATACACAAACAAGAAATAAGCTAACAGCTACAACAAAATTTGAACGTCGAAAATGACAAAACTTGTTGCTTGGGAAAAAACAAAAACGTTATAGTTTTACCTGAAAAACACCATGTCTCAAATGCTCATATGACTGTGCATACACCATTGTAGGGCTAGGCCAGTTCACGTAGTGAGTGTCACCACCTGTGTGGGCTGATCCAGAAGAAGAGAAAGAGCTTGAAAGCGGATTTAGACCATAATTTACAGAAGACTGAGGATTCAGCAGCTGACCCAACTGACAATAGCTTGCCTCATATGGGACATAAGAAGGCTGAAGCATTGTAAATGGCCCGGATGAGCTATATGTTGAATGTATAGAGCGGGTTTTTACGTACCTTCAGATTCAAAGCTATGAGTTTAAGTAATTTACATAACACACTAGATAGTAACAAAAACAATTAATACATTAATCTACAAAAAATATAGACTGTATTCCAGAAGCAGTTAATTGAATCATTGAATTATCTTCAGCCATCAATTTTTTTTTTATTTTTTTTAAACACTTATGATAAGATGTAACTACTTTGAATACAATCCATATATATATTTGAATTCAACAAAATATATAGCCACAAATTGAAGCAGAACCAATTACTCACCTGTCGTAACTTCTATCATAATCTGGGTCACTTCTATCCTTCTCCCTATCTTTGAATATTGCTGCAACTCTGAAGGTATTACTGCTGTCGCTGAAGCTGGTTCTCTCAATTGCATCCATAGTATTTGCATTACAGCAACCGCCCTCTCCGGTAAAAGAAGATGGTCCTTCCTGTTCACCACTACTAGAAACATTAAAAATGCGAGCACGTGCTTTTTCGTACTCCTCTTCTCTCTCTTCAACTGATCGCCCAGCACTCCTTTTAACTCCAATCTCGCTGAGATCACTTGAAGAGGCCCTCTCTAGCCTTGGCCTAGCAGCTATCTTAAAAGGCTCTACTTTGCTATGTTCAGACTGCTTAATAACAATTTGTGACAAACAAACCAATGGGTATTTCGACTCCGGTGTTTTTTGAATTACAATCCTATTTCCATTATCCAATGCTATCGAGTGAAGGCCGTAGTGTTGAGCTACGCGATGAGCTGCAAGGCGAATATAGGATGTCGGAAAATACGGGAACTCAAATTGTGTTGATTCAGAATTAATAAACTTCTGGACGTCCAATTACATTCGAAGGACTGGAATTAAATGTGAGATAAAGATGTTAGCCCAAAGAACACATATTGATAAATAATTACATTAATCATGAGGAAAAAGACAAAAAAATAAGTCTATGTATGATATGCAAGATAAAAATTTCACGCAATACCATAGACAATGACCAAGTGAGAAGTAATACACTGTCTAAACAATTAATCAGATATTTTTTTAAAAAAAAAACCCACTTCCAATTTGAAGGAGTTCAGCAGCAAGTCTGTTGTGGTGATAACTGTGGAAACAGGGTAATCAGACAAAAGACACACGAATGGGAGTTTATCCGTTGCAGCAAGATAGAAGACTAACAATTAATGCATAGCTTCGAAAGATCAAAAAGAGGAAACCATAACATCAAAATGAACCACAACCCATAAAATGGACCAACTGGTAGGAAAAGAAGTAGGAGAAAAAAAGAAAAAAAAAGGAGACAAACAGATGCGATTCTAAGGCTTCTCAAATACCCCAAATTCATCACTCTCCTATAAAACGACAATTCAATCCCTCCAGACACAGTAGAAGCTATAAAAACAAGACCAACTAATCAACCGTCCACATTAAAAGGAAACGAACTCAGTAAGACGATGCCATCAATTGCCCTTCCATCCTAAAACCGTACAACGTCGCCCAAAATTCAACACCCTTCCATCCCAAAAATCTCCAAATTCCACACCTTTCCATCCCAAAATCCCCAAAGTCAACACCTCCCCTCTGAATTATTATCACAAACGCACCTAATCAAACAACAAGAAGCCGAATCTTGCCCAAGAAACAGCAAAGTATCCACCCAGTCGAATCAAATCAACCAAGATAAAAGGAAACGAACCTAGTGGGCCGATGCACTGTCAATCAACGTCCCAGCCCCATCCTAAAAAGGCACAAAGTACCCCAAAAATCAACACCTTTCCATCCCAAAACCTCCAAATTCGACACAATTCCTATCAATCTTTATCACAAACCCTCCCAATCTAGCAAACAAGAAGCTTATGAATCTTGCACAGGTAGCAACAGCAAGCACCCACCCAATCGAACCGAGCTCACAAATCCTACGAATGATCCTAAAATAAACCACCAAAATTCAAACTTTTCGTCCCAAAACCACCAAATTGAACACCTCCCCTCCGAATCAACACCATAAACCTCCAAAAATCAAGCAAAAAAGAAACCCAAAAAAAAAAACCCCACAATTCCACCCGAGCAACAAGCCAACAGAAACCTACTACAAATCGAACAAAAAGGGGGGCGAACCGGTAAGCCGATGCCGGGGATTCTCAAGCGCCTCCTTCAAGAACGGATCCACCGCCGCCGAGTCGGCCGGAGAAGCCATGGCCGCCTCGGCGGAGAGAAGGGGGCGGCCAGGCGGGGCTATTAACGGGGCTGCGTGGATCAACGCGCTACGTTACCTCCTCGAGAGTGGACTGCAACTTTCACTGTCTCCGCATCGTCACATCCTGGCCGTCCAATCCGTGGGCCCAACCGGATAGTGCGATATTAGGCAGGCTTCAAGTACGAGAGATTGATGGGGTTTTTAACCTTTTTTTCTTTTTATTTTTCTGGGAATTTAAAAGGGTTTCGTTAAAAAAAAGATAAAAAAAGGGCTGATTGATCTATAAATTTTTATTTTAATTACTTAAATTAAAATTTAAGGCCGGTACCCTTTTGAGTATTAGATGGAAGAAAGAAAAGAAATTTATAAAAATTATCTATAAAGCTCATATACGAGATGGGATGACATTATAACTAGGTTTCTAATAAAACCCGTATTTAGTTATTATTATTTTGGGGTGACTGTTCTAATTATAGTCCTCGTGATGGTATTTCTTTAATTATTGATTAAAATTATAATTATAATTCCACCTTATATGAATCGGTTTGTTTCTTCTTTGCTTTTTTCAAGGCAATTGGGAAGTTGACTGCTTGTGTGTGAATTGGACTCCAGGTCAAAATTGGCTCCTTATTTTATCCTATTGTTGCCAACCAAGAATGTTCCACTGATGGTTCACTAATTCATGGCCTGTAGATGCTGTTTGCCATGCATACACTTGGCCCTATTGAGTTTCATGCTAATATCAAATGAAAGGGTTGTCAAAGGATCCCTCCACCCACCCAAAATAATAATATTTATTATACTAATGATTGGACCAAATTTGTTTAACCCGATTCTTAAACTAAACCTAAGGGTCCGGCTCGATCCAACCTCAAAATATCATTAAATTGTGAAGCTATGATAAAACACGGTTGAATCGTGAATAGTACATCTTCTTAACGCTAAATATGTCTGGTCTGTAAGATATTTTGGTTTTTTCTTTAAGCTTTTAATAAGAAAGAATAGTGAGAGTTGACATGCCAGTAATGGACGTAGTGGGAAACATGTGTCGTTTGGCATAATAATTTACATGCGGCTGAATCATTGAATTGCCATTGCAGTTAGTGATGAGTGATTATGGGCTAGTAGAATGAATGCCTTCCCAGTAGTTTTTATTTATTTATTTGCTTTTTGCAGAGTATGTATTCAATCTATGTGAATTTCCTGATCTGGGAGGATACTTCAAGAGGTAAAATTTAAAATTACTCTCGGCTAATGTTTCTTGTATATTTTGTCAGTCGCCTCTAAACATGTGAGATAAACTTATCAGATTCCATGGAGTAACTCCACGAGGACAGTGCGATACCCGGTAACCAGATTTCTGATTTGACAAAGGATCGAGACAGAAATATTGTGAAGCGAACTTTAAGATTAGGTTCTAAGGTATTGTATCATTTTCTCTAGGCATATGGGTTTTTGATAGTTAAGGAGGGATGAATCTCAAATCTCAATACAGGCTTCTGACTCGGCTTATGGCCCGAGAGAACGTATTCTGATGCTCAGGCTGGCGTCCTAATGTAATGGATATGATTCGTGAATATGATGCTTACCTTGGCCCTAGAAGCAGGCTGGTATCGTTTACCTGCATCCTATCTAGTTTGTTGTCGATGTTTAAGCCAACACATATAATATTAATGTACCGCAGAAGTTTGGTATCATAGTATTTGTTTTGTTATCTATAACCACTATGTGCAGGAAATACTTTCTCTTGTTTCTGCAATAGAAAGAACTAATTGCCAAGTTGGTCTAGATCAAATAAAAAATGTTCAAGTTTCCCACAGGGTACATCCCGCCTTCTCCATGCCTCAAATTTATCTATTGTTAAGTAAAAACTGTTAAATGTGTGTGTATGTTCAACTCGTGTTTTGTTCTACACTATGTTAGGAGGGAAATCCAATGAATTATGACATACTAAAGGAAACCATTCAGAATTTTCAAAGTTCTCTCAAGGGAGAGGAGCATATTCACTTCTCAATTGTTGTAATAGCAGACAGAGAATGGCTTGCTGGAGGTGCTCTTCTTTTTCTGTTATAATTATTTCTGTTTAGGATGGTGGAAACTTGTCATGAAAGAATGTTAAAGCAACATTTTCCTGTCTCATCTTCAGAGCCATCTAAAGCTGATAAGCAATCAGCATATTCAATTTTGCTAGCTGAAAATATCTGCAACCAAAATGGCATCAAATTGAGTGCATTTCCCTTTTGGTGGTCACTTTCTTAAAATGATTTGGTGGACACATCTGAGTAAATATCAAAAACCGTTTTTTAATACATTAAGTTAAATTGGTAAGTAGTTGATCTGGTATTATCTGCAAGTTCCAAGCAGAGGTTGAAGATGTATTCATTATTGTAGTTGGAGCTGCTTTAGAATTGAATGATTCTCGCCAAAAATTTTCAACTGCTTTACTCAAAACATGAAAATATTGATTCCAGAGATAAGTGTCCTAGTCAAAACAAGCTATTTTAGCTTTTTGAGCGTCTCTGAGGTTTGATATCTATTGCAGGTGGAAAACCTAGTTGCTGAAATGGTGGACACAAAGTTAGGGAAACAAGTAATATATTTTTTTTTGAAACAATGTCAACTCATAAAATAAGGCATTCTGGGATTTTTGTTTCCACGATTCAAGAATTCACCTTTTGAGGCGAAAGACTAAGTGATCTTTGCTTTAAAATTTCTTCGATAAGGCCGTCATTGACATATGTCGGTGCTGAAGAAATTATGAGCCTTGTGACAGCTGAAGGTTCGACTTGTTTTTATTCTCTATACTTTCTCTTCCAGTAGCTCTTGTTTGATTAACAGTATTTTTTTGCAATGTGAACTTGTGAATATAACAGTTGCTGAAATTGGTGAGCTGAATGTTGTCTGGAAAGCTATACTGGATGCAGAAGGAGATGAAATACACATTAAGGTGAAGGTCTTATCTCCATCCTGTAGTGTACAGTACCCTTTTTGTTTTTCTTTTTTGCATTATTTGTTGACAGGATATTGGCTTGTACATGAAAGAAGATGAGCATCCATCAATTTTTGAGCTATCTGAAAGAGCGCACTTGTGCCGGGAAGTTGCCATTGGGTTTGTAAAGAACAATAGGAAGGTCAGATCTCGAATCAGAAAAAAAATGTCGTTCGATGACAGAATCATTCCAGTTTAAAATTCTTGCTATGCTTTTCATACCAACCAGGTTTTAAATCCAAAGCGAAAAGATGAACCGCTATTGCTTTCTATGTCCGACAAACTTATTGTCATTTCTGAGCTCAAGGGAGACCAACCAACTACTATCTAAATCATCATTGAATTAGCCGGTTCATCGCATGGTTCTGATGAATGTTTTGACGGCAAGATTGAGGACGACCTTCAGATCGTACAGCTAATCTACCACTGCAATGAACCTGTTCATTATCTTGAAAAAAGAGTAAATAGATTTAACCAAAAAAATTGGCATCTAGCGAGGGCTTAATTCAATTGCATTTTTTAATGGGAAGGCAAGAATATTTTGTCTATATTTCATGACAATTGTTGTAAGCAATTCCTGCTATAAATCTGGAAGTCTACTAACTGCTGAAGCATGCATCATCCACAGATTTATAATCAGCTAAAAGATATCAACACTAACTCATGATCAAATGCCTAAACTGTATATCCATTCAATTATTTTTATCACACGATGGCAAGTACGAATCTCAGATGATTTCTTTATGTCGATGAGATGAACCACAGAAACTTAGAGACCCGGTAGAGAAACACGCAGCGCCGTATTGGCTATCGACATTCAGATTGTCCTCAACAGAGCAGAAGATGCAAAACATAAAAATCGCTATTTCTTCATGAAATAGAACTATTTCTTCTACCTATGCAACTAGTTTTGTACCCCCTTAATAACCCTACTTAGGGTTGCAAGCGGTACTGTTAACAAATTCAGCAGCAGGCATTTTCTATTGCCCAACTGTTTAACAAACCCTCTCACCATGACCTTTCTCTAACCCTGACCACCGAGAGTAGAGAGTTGATGGTTAATAAATTATTACTTGAGCACTTTGATGGCATGAAGCTCCCGCCTAGATCACAATTCTAATGCCAACTGCCATGGGCACAATATACTTTCCTTAAACCAATCTTTATAAAAATAGAATAATATACCATCTTAATTACATATAATTAGATTGTTACTACTTATTTAAAGACATTTGCATATTTATAATTTCACTTCCAAAGATTTACAATTACATTTCACAAAAAGGTAATCAGTAATACGACAGCTATAAGATCCTGCCACTACCGTTTCAAAATAATATATAATATAATTAAATTTATCACTTTTTACTGAATTATAAATAACAATAAAATATTTAATTATTTTATTTAAATTAAATTCAAAACAATAAATAAAACAGTAAACCGGGTAAGGGTGCTACAACCACCATACATTTTAGCGGGGCAAGCTTTAGCAGACTCAATATTTACACAGACAAGATGCAAAATATGTACAAGTTTTACACATTACAACAGATGAAAATACAACCTATATTTTGAACTAATGAACATGAGGGAGATGTATCGATCAAGCAGCATCATCACCTCCCAGTGATGGAGGGGGTCTTGTAGAACGCCGGAACCAGGTATTGAAAGCGGAAACCAAGTGTGGGCAGTCCTCTACATTGCGAGTCGCAAAGCTGAGGCAATGGTGGAGCAGAGTCTCCGCATCAGACATGGGCAATGTTGATATGATTCTGAGGAACGTTTCCTCCAGCTCTTGATAGTGCTGGCATTGGCCGCAGGGTATCGGAAAGGTGTTCTTCTCCCGGCAAACAATAAGCAAGGGCAGCCACACGCTCACTAGTTTCAATCTAACCTGCAGCGACAACACAACTATGCTGCTTGAGAATCAGAGTACGTTGAAATAAAAAAGACTACAGAGGTGCAATGCTTTCATTAACTGCTATGAACTGAAGTGAACAGAGTATACCAGCATCCAGATAAAGAAAAGCAAGTAAACAGACAATAATTGTTTTATAGTCATTCTTTCATCTATTCTTTTTTCTTTATGAGCCAAGGGCCTCAACTCAGTTTACAGGCTAGTGGGGATAACAGTCAGAGTCGCACTCCTAACCTCCAGCAAATAGGGTATCCTTTAGCCACTTAGTATATAGATGCCTGCGGAAAATACACTCAAATTACAGTATCAAACAGATAATAATAGAGCTCATTGGTGGTTCCAAAGAAATATGCTTTATTCATTAACAACAGAAACTAATAAAGCCCTAACATCATATCAATTATAATCTTCATCTTTTGCACAAACTTACCCAGTACCCACTGCTGCAGCTACTATTATGTTTTGCCCATCCACCAACTTAGGCAAGATAATTATGTGAAACCTATTGAGAATCAACAGAACGTATCATGATCGTAGTTCTCCCAGGTCTTCCAAAGAGGATGACGTGGAATCCATCTTGTTCCCATCCTTCCTCCGAGCTTTCATACTTTTCCCAAATTAATCCTTTTATAATATGTACATAATTGAGCCACTAGCTGTTTCATGCCTCTCCAAGGAACTGCCCCTTCCACAGCACCACAACTTAGAGCAATCTGTAAAAGGTCTTCCAAAGAGGATGACGTGGAATCCATCTTGTTCCCATCCTTCCTCCGAGCTTTCATACTTTTCCCAAATTAATCCTTTTATAATATGTACATAATTGAGCCACTAGCTGTTTCATGCCTCTCCAAGGAACTGCCCCTTCCACAGCATCACAACTTAGAGCAATCTGTAATGCAGGGCAAGTACTTGTCTTGCCCTGCATCAATCATTATCCCTTTCCTCAAAAACCTAAACAAAAGACCTAGGAGCAAGGTTTTCCCCCCTTCTATTTCATTTTAATTAGTTAGTTATGCACAAAGAAGACTTTGAAGTTAATTAGTTTTAAGTCAAATGAAAACAAAAGGATAAAGCACCAATGTGTTTTAAAAAATTAATCAGTAATCAATTAGAAGATTAAATCATGTTTGAGTCTGAAATGTAATAATCCAGCTTAAGAAATTTCCTAATATTACTAATAGTAAAAGAAAGACACTCAACTAAAACCCACAAACAATCTGTTAGAATACACTAAAATAAGACAACAATTTACAATAAGACTTGCACCAAAAACAGGAGTTGACAATAAATAAGCTTTAAAATATCTTCATTAACTGAAGGGTAAGACTCTCTTCATCTTTAGGAGGCATGATAGCTGCTCTTAGAACGTAAGCCCAAGCAGACAACTTTGACTTCTCTTGGAAAAAAATTTTCAACATCCAATAATAAAAATTGAAAATGAATAAAAAATGTTCAGTGAAAATTTTCTAAATAACTTCAAATGCCCACCGAGCCCCAATAGCAAATCAGCAATTACTTAACTTTCAATCACTAAGTTTTCCTTGCATTAATTAACGTTTGCAATGTGAACAAACAGATAAATAAGCAAAACCAACTGCAAAGCAGTATATAATACCATCCTAGGACCGGGGACTATCATAACCACGCATCTGCAAAGAAGCAAAGCACATAACACAAAAATCTCTATATTACTTGTAAAGAAATGAGACACTAGCAGGCATCTGTTACAAGTAACTTTAAAAAATACATATTCACATCCTAGCAATTAAAGGAAAACAGAAATTACCGCTATTTTAGTAGTCTTAAACCTAAATGCCCATCAGATACCTTCACATTTTCTTTAATTGCTAACTCTAACTGAACACTAGGTTACGGCAGTGCACCTTCAATGACTAACTAGTTCTAGTACAGAGGTGTAACAGAATCTGCTCTTAGGTGCCTTAAGAAATTACCTTTAAGATGTGAACAGAGAGGAAAAGGGAGTCCATGCAATAAGGGTAAGAACTTTTTTTATCTGTGATGTTGAACAATGGAAGCTAACCCCAGAGAAAGATCTATTTTACTGTGAGAGAATGAAAGTTTGGCAGGTTCCATGCAATAAAGATCTCTTTCAGCCAAACAGACATCACCATCAATATCTATTTAGCCCCAACAGATACACAAGACACTTTACACAATTATAGTTAAAAAGAGACTTCGAGCAAAAAGCACATCTAGACATGAGACAAAATTGGTCACTAAAGCAAAGCAACAAAAAAATGCATGATAACAATTATCCAAAAAGCATCATAAGCAGGAAAGTTAAATTTGGCATCAATTATCCAGAAACAATGCATGATAACAAAGTTGCAGTTCCACTCTATGCAGGTGAAGTTAATAATTAACTAAGCAAATTTCTACAGCAGGGAATCAACATAACAAGGAAAAGTCACGGACTTTGGTATATATAAGATAAATTCATAATCCTATGAAAAATCATACCAAACGGTGATGAAACAAAATAAAACAGCAAATTTCTACACCACAGATTCAACAACAGATCAATAGAAACAACATAACAAAAAAAAAATAATCATGTAGTGTGATGTCTATTGGGTAAAAATCATAAATGGGAGTAAAAAAAAAAAAACTTCCAATAGCTGGAGTGTTATAAACTATGAAAAATCCTGAAGAAACCAATCATGAACACATTCTACGCTAGTGGTGTTAATAATTAAGTAAATTTCCATTCCCCAGAAAATCAACATTACATGCAATTTTGTATCTTTTAAGTAAAAATCGTAACATGAAAGCAAAAAACGATATATCCCATCAAGAAACCAACTCGTGAATACACTCCCACCCCCAAAATATGTAAATGATGATGAATAGAAAAAAGGCAAATTTCTAAACCAGACTACAGAATCAACATAAAAAGTAAGAAACAGAAATCAAAAACGAATTCACCACCTGTCTAGCAGCAATCATCCCCTTCCCTACTCGTGCCCTGTCCTCTTTTTCGCGACAAAATCATTCAAAAGCTGTTTTCTCTCTTGTGATCAGATTATCCTACCTATGCGCATGTGATTGATTGTAAACCGTATTGTGAGTGGGAGAAGCTGCCGGGTTTTACCCATAGGAATCAAATTTTGCAGGATTTTATAGCAAATATAGGCTTGATCTGATCATGAAAGTGAGAATTAAACAAAAATCCAAAACAATTGTGTACTTGACTAACCATTTGTGAACATCCCTAGCAAAGAGTAACAAGAAAGTAAAAGATGTTATATCCTATCAAGACACCAAATCGAGAACACATTCCCACCACCAACCTATCAACCTATATATGTAAATGATGATGACCAAAAAAAAAATCAAATTTCTACACCACAGCCCACAGCTTACTTACATGATCAACAGAGCAAGGTAAGGGGGAAGGAGAAAGAAGTCGATTCAATCACCTGTCTGGCGGCCAAAACCCAGCCCACGGCCACGGCGTCGGCGATTCGGCAGGTGCACTTCATCACGAGCGCGGGGAGGGCCGGGGCATTGTTCCTCCACGCATCCTCCTGGAAAGCCCGTTGCAAGTCTGCCACAAACGCGGTCTGCACGCTCCACTGCTCCACAGCCGTGTCGGCCACCCGCAGCTCGATCATCAGCTCCAGCAGCCAGAGCAAGTCCTTCACCCTGCTCACCGCCGTGTGCAAGTTCAACCGCTGGATCGCCTCTGTCTCCTCATGGTCCCCCCGCAGCTCCGGGCTGGAGTACCTCTCCATCGACTCCCTCACCGTCTTCAAGCTCCCGGTGAACGCCCGGTCGAACACCCGGCGAACCACCTCCCGGGAGGAGAAGTCCCGCACCATCTTGGCCGCGAAGGCCTTGACCTTGTGGGAGCCGACGGAGGCGCGGACGAGGTCGTGTAGCATCTCCTCCGGGGAGGAGGACGGGGCAGGAGAGAGGCGGGCGAGGAGGTCGGCGCAGTCCGGTGGGGGGAGGAGCGGAGCAAGGGAGACCACGGCCTCCTCCTCCTCCTCCGACCAGGGCACGGCCTCGAGGAAGCGGACGCATGCGCGGACGAGGTCGTCGAAGAGGAGGGCCAGGGCGACAGGGAGGGCGGCGATGGCGGCGGCGGGGGTCGCGATCTCGCCTGAGAAGTCGCCAGCGTAGAGGAGGCGGAGGACGGTGAGGTAGGCGTCGACGCCAGACGGTGTCACTAGCAGAGTGATGGTGCCGCCTCCTCCGCTGCGCCAGCGGTCGGAGAGGAGGGCTGCAAAGTAGTGGCAGCGGCGGAGGGCGTGGGCGTGGACGTGGAGGCAGAGTTCGGCGGCCTCGTCGACGCCGCCGGCGGAGGAATCGGGGTCAGAGGAGATGAGGAGGCGGAGGAGGACGTCGGAGGAGTTGGGATCGTTGAAGCCGCCGGCAACGACATCCATGCCACCGCCGGCGACTACATCCTTGCCGCCGCCGGCGACTACATCCTTGCCGCCGCCGGCGGGGCGAGGCCGCTTCTTGAGGGTGGAGGTGGGGCCGGCGAGCATTTTTCGGAGGGGATTGCAGTCGGGGACGGGAATGAGGGCGGTTACATGAGATATGTTACTTGGACGTCGCACGTGCGAAGAAGCTTCTTGGAGGATGACTCGTGTGAAGAAACTTTTGATAGGGATGAGTTGTGGTTTCATGTGAAAAAATACTCCATTGAATCACCATTTTACCGATTGTCTTTATTTTTAAATTGAAATAAAATAATTAAAAACAATTTATACCATTTAAAAGAATAAAAAATTAACTTATTAATTTTCATTTTCAAACGACAATGATAAAAGCCTATGTAATTATACTTAATAAATATACCATGTCATTAAAAATAGTTATTTGTTTTTATTATTATATTTAATTAAAATTTTATATCATCATATTCTTTTAAAGGTTATTTTAACATAATATACAATACAAGACACACTAAATTTGTGTTCTTGGTAAAAAAAAATTTGTGTTGACAACAAAATCTATGATTTAAATGAAATTTACTAATTGTAATTAAAATTTACTAATTATTATGCAGACAATCAAGAAAACAATAAATAATACGATAATAATAATAGTCAAAAGAACAAAAAATCATAATAATAACGCTTTTGACCACACCGTTTGTAACTCTAAGTGAAGTTTAAAGTTGTAACAAACAATTAGCCTTAGTAAAATAGCTTATATTCATTATCTTATTGGCATTATATCTTATTATTGAAATACGTTTAATCAGACCAAGGAAAACAATCATCTTAGACCAACGCATGTAAGCAATATTTTTAAAATTTTATTTATAATAAAATTTAAAATATATAATATTAAAAACATAAAAAATCTCTTTTAAAAAATATGATAAATAAATATATAATAATTTTACAATTTAAAATTTTAATAAAAAAATATATACAATTCTTAATTGAAAATTCATCAAAATTAATATTTACATTAAAGGCCAATATAAATTGTCTAGCACAAAAATGATTTAAATTTTTAAATGACCATCAGTTTTTAATCACTAAAATTATACCTAAAGTATTATGTAATTAACTAAAGTTATACATTAATTTTTTATTTTTTCAATACTCAGTATATTTAATTTAATAAATAATATATGAATAAATATAAAGTAATTGAAAACGCAAATATCACTAAATATTTAATTTTAAACACATTTTTTCCAAATATTTCAAAAAATATATTTCTCATTGAAATCAATTTAAAATTATCAAAAAACAAAAATTATATAAAGAAATATTAAAATTAAATATTAATATATAATTAATTAAAATATTTATTTTAAACAATTAAAAGTAAATATTGACTTAAACGAATAATTTGGGTGAGCAATTAGAAAGTAAGTTGGAGATATAAGAGATTATTAGGAAACGAGTTGGAGAGTCGAAAAGTTTAAGAGATAAGTTAGAAGAATTATTATGAGGTGGGCTAGATAGTTGGAAAAGTAAACGAATTAATTAAAGAGTTAACAGACGTGAGAATTAACCATATGTTAAAGAATGCTGAAATGATGAAAAAAATAAATAAATAAAGAGATTAATTAGAGAGATAAAGAGATGTGAGGATTAACAGCTTGCTAGAAACGACGGGAGCAAAAAAAAAAAACATGCTAGTAGATATCTTATTGGTAGGAATTAATCAAAACCATGGACAATCTCTTATTCAGTGTAAGACCCGACTAATTAGTATTGACATACACACATATAGCACCTATTAATTGTTGAATTTTTAAAATTAACATTAAAAGCACTCAATGAGTGATGAAATGCAAATTTTTAATTGATCTTCCAGCAACCATTATTGCAGATTACCACACATCAAACCAATTAGCCCACAAACAAAATATCTATAACATAGTTTCAACATAAAGTCGTACTTATTATTCATTACTGAAGCAAATAAATATATTCGACTAAATTTATTAATTTGATGAACTATTCAAGAATAGAATTGGACAAAAGAATTGGATACAAGTTGAATACAAAACAACAAAATACTAGTAGACTAGGCTTTGCTTGATTGAGACCTCCACTTATTTGAATTACGTGCAAATATAAATCGAAAATTTTCATTTGGATCAAACATGGTTAAGGCAAATAATACTAATGCATTAAGCGTAAATAACATCCATGGTTGCGGCTGCAATTAAGCGAAATAACATGGAAGGAGAAGAGCCTACCTGTCCCTTCAAAAACAGATCCAAGCCAAGAAGGATTGGTTTATTAAATGGATCGAAAGCATTACGCTGCTCAAATATTATAACACTACTGGTCATCGTAAATACCATACAGTACTGGTTCTAATTAATGTTTTTCCTGGCTATGCATGCAAAACCAAAGTGATGAAGCCTTAGCCTCATAGAATTCTTAGGATGATCACAATGGAAAATGAGACTAAGATTCAATTACACCTATCTTAAAAATTCACAGAACACTTGAAATAGACTCAAGATGACAAACAGCTTACTCAAATGCTGTACGCACACCAATTCAAGAACTTGTAAGGAAGGCCATACCCTCAATGCTAGCAAAATGTGTATAACTTTTTCAGTATAACTAGCTTTCTGATAATACAATCAGGCTTCACCATATTCTCACAGAGGTTAAAGAGATAAAATGGCAACTCTTCAGACATTTACTCCTCAACAAACTTGATCTTCTTTGGAGCGGGTAAGGCACTGCCCACCTGTATCAACCAAGATACAGAAGTTAATATTGATACCAAAGCTATTTGGGTAACACTGGACCGTAAAACAACCAAGCTTCAAAAAGAAAATTATGATTTGATAACAAGAAAGACATTAGCATATGTGAAACAGCTTGATTATTGACAGCACTTTGGAACCAGATTACTAACCTTATAGAACAAAAAGCTAGTAGCTAGCAATTGACTTTCAAGAAAAAGAAGTCTCAAAAACATAGACCCAACAATTGAAATTGAAACATTAACTGACCAATTCTGTCTCTTCTGACACTATTCCTTCAATATTGTAAGAACTAGCACCACAATTTCATCTTGAAGAGTCATGAGAAGACTCATGCTAATTCATTCAATTTACTACTGTCTCAAAACTCTTGCACGGACTTGATACAGGAGCAAATAAACTATATAGAATGGACAGTTAAAAAGATCAGACGAGTACTTACAATCTCTGGGCACTTGTAGTCAATACCAGCAGCTTCTATTCTTCTTTTCCGCTTCTGCTGTCGCTTTACAATCCTTTCAACCATACGCTGGTGTCCTTCAACAGTTCTTTCCTGTAGATTAAAGCAGATGACACCAGTCAAATCAATACCAGTAAACTGAGTATTTGTTGTACAAAGACGTGTTGACAGACAACCTTGTCATGTTGCTTCCGCTGGATGTTAACCCAATTGGGGGTATTATATTTACGATTTGCTCCATTCCATCTGTAAAATGGCAAATAATAAATGAACCATGATAAACATAACCAAAAACGACCCAATAAATTGGCCTATACTTCTTTCCACAGAAGATTTTGGCATAGACTGCTCGTCTACTTAACTTGTACAATTCAAAATTACATTAAAACCCCACTTAAACAAAAGAAAAAAAATGTGAACTAATGAAATGAGCTACTCATAAGCTTTAAATGTACAATATGTAATTGCCAATAAGCAAAACTGAGACTATTCAAAGTCAAAAATTACTTGTCCATATAGCCTAAATAGTAATAGCTGTACCATATCATCTCGTAATCAATTAGCGATGAGACATAGGGAGAAGAGATTCTCCTCAATGATGAAGATAGCAAGAAAAATATAGCAAAGGCAGCACTAATGCAAACAATGTCCAGTTGCTCTGCCTATTCTACATGCAATAAGATAATTATCTAACATAGCATAGGTTCCAATTGCCAGGGGCAATGACGATATTATGAATGAACAAAACAAATACGTATAGTTCAAAAGAAATTTCTAATTTCATACTACAACACAATACATTGATCGAAAAGAAAAAAAAATCAATCGATAAACGAAATATTTTACAAGTCATTAACTATCAACAACTACATAGCATCACTGCTTCTGCCAAGAAATGTGCTGAATGTCAACCAACTTACAGCTTTGGATGTACACGACCAGGAGGAATAGGGTAGACTTGCAACAAGTGCTCATACAGCAGATAGTTATGCATGGAATCAGCAACTATCTTGGCCACCTGAAAACATGCAATTTGAAAATCGTCTCAGCAGGAAGCTTCAGAGAAAACAAAAGGCATCACATATTTTCAACAGAAGACTCAGATATATCTCACCTCTGCAGACTCAAACTCTATAAAGCCATAATGTTTTGATTTCCCTGTCTATAAAATAAATAAGAAATAAATAAAAAACAAACTTCAGTAACACACTGGAACATTTCCAACCATTTTAGAAAAAAATCAAGTATAGCAAGTTTTTATAATGATGGATGCCTTCCTCTTAGAACCCTCAAAAGTGGTGGAAACGGGATGAAATTGAACATCAACATCATCACACAACATTCCCCACAATAAACAACCCTGAGGCATCGAAACTTATACCATGCTACATGAATAAGTTTGAGAATACAAGGGATCACCTTCTTATTTCGTGCAATTCTCAATCTTCTAACGCTACCAAACTGGCTAAAAAAACCTGCATCAAATTCCTTGAAACTTCATAATGCATGTACATGCATATCACTACAACATCCAAACTAGAAAACTGCACCAACAATTACCCTCCATTTGCTCCTCATAAAACCCATGTGGTATCCTCCCAACATATAACACTGTGGCAGTGTTATTCACAGGTTCCTCCCGCATGAGCAGCTTCCTTCCACGCCCCGCTTCAAGTGGCTTCATAAAAGCACAATACTCAGTACATTGAAAGAACAAAAGCAGCCACACCAAAATTATACACCGCTGAGTAGAGCCAAGTACACAATACCAAGAAGTCCGCAGAATCATTTTGGCTAGCAGCAGCAACTTGAAGAGACCCCTTCTTCACCACCTTCTTCAAAGCTTTTCTCGCCTTGACACCCATCTGATCCACAACAATAACATTAACAAGATTAGCCCCTTGTCCAGGAACCGCCAAATTGTTGACAAGCAAACAAAAGAGCTTCTCAATTGTTGATAAGATTGGAAATTCGTTACATAAAAACATTGTTTTTTGGTCTAATTGAACGAAAAGTTTTGAAATTTTATGCACCTGAGGAGTTCGTTCCCGGAGGGTAGGGCGGCGTGGTGGAGGGGGGACGGAAGCGAGGGAAGAATGGAATAAGGATTAGGGTTTTAAGACGACCGGTTCGGGTCGGGTCGGTTCGGGTCTGAATTTATAGCGGTTTTGGTTTTGGTAAAAAAAGTTTGAACAAAGGGCGGTGTTCGCCTGCAGCGAAGTCCTGGTTGGGGAGACGAGGAGGGGGAGGATGATGACGGCGGAAGAGAAGGGGTCGTTGAAGCCTCCGGCGACTGAGATGACAGGACATCCAGGGTTTGTTTGTTTGTTTTATTAATTAATATTTAAATAGGCTACTTGTCTTTTTTAAATTTTTAGTTTTTCAAGAACTTTGTACAAAAAAAAAATATATTATTAAACAAATAGATAATCAAGT